>NDGM011196859.1:0-31827 GCA_002564305.1 Octomys mimax
AAGCGCTTCCCTGGCAAGCCCAAGGGCCTGAGTTCAATCCCCAGTTCCACCAAAAAAATAAAATAAATAAATAGATAGATAGATAGATAGATAGATAGATAGATAAATAAAGGGGGCTCAAAAGACAAGGTTACTAAAATGAGACAGGGCTTTCAATTCCATCTTTGACTGAGGAGCGGGGAGGCAAAGGGAGGGAAGCAGCTGTAAGTTAAAGACCTTGTGGGGATGGTGGGGAAGCTGGAGTGTGGGCTGCACGCTGGGAGCAGGGCTGCGTCCGCATCTGGTGACTGCTTTGCAGTTAGGCAGCAGCATGCTCTTGTTCCAAGGAGATGCCTGCTGGAGTGTTCAGAAGACGGGGTCCTGTGTCTGCAACAAACTCTTCAATGCTTCTGGTAAAAACCACCAACAGGCAGGCACACAAGGAGAGAAGGTGAAGCAAACAGCACAGAGCGAAGGTGCAGGAGCTGTGGACCCGCCTCCAGGCAGACGTGCCCCAGACCGGAACCTGACCAAGGCTCCGGCCCCAGCTGCTCACAGCTGAGCTGCTCCGTCCCTGCAGAGTATCACACTGAAGCAGGCTGCTGGAGGACTCTGGTGAAAGGCCGGCCCCAAAAGGCCACTCCAACCCACAGCGCCCACCCCAGGCCTCTGTGTGAGGGCCACTGCAGTTCCTCGCCTGGTCCCTCAGGGCCTGTTCCACCTGCCCCAGGCAATGGGAGCCCAGACAGGGTCATCGATGTGCACTGACTTTCCCATGAGTTTTACATCTTTCCGCAATATTGGAGAGGAAAACTTCTTTCTTTCCCTGTTTCCTAGATTTTCTACGAGCATGCAAGCTTTCCCCCTTCAGAATCCAGCCCCTGGAAGCCGGTATGTCCCTGCCTCCACAGTTTTCCTCCTCCTCCTGGCTCCTGGGACTTCTCTCCACAAGGCAGGGAGACTTTTCTCTCTGAAAAGCTCCTCATCTTGGCCAGCCTTGCGCCATGGTCTCAAACCTTCTCCCAGGCTGATGTTCACACTTTCTTGTGAACCCTAGTTTCACAAAGCCCTGCCACAGAGAGTTGGCCAGTACCCCCACCCTCTGCATCTGATCATGCTTGATGCCCGAGCAGTTCCCCACAGTGACATCCCAAGGGAAAGCTGATCGCCAGGCTGTCTTCAGCAGATACCTGCTAGGCCAGCTAAGCCAGAGTCCCACCGCTGCTGGTTTCTTCTTACTCATCTTCCATCCCTGGCCCTTGCCTCAGTTGCCTTTGCAGCAAATCCCTACCTGTCTGTGCTGCTTGTGGGCCAAGCCCTGTTCTCTGTTAAGGTCTCTTCCCCTGACTGACTGCAGCCCAGCCATCCTGAATGGCCTGTGCGATCACTCTGCTCCCAGGCAGTTCCACCTCTTCTTCCTGGTCTTCCTGGAGAGCTCAGCAAGGTCTGGCACTGCCGATCCTCCCTGGTTCCCTTTGCTTTACTTTGCTTTGGTTCCTGACAGCCTGCCCCTGCTTTTCTATGATTAAGAGTTAAACCTTCTCATGGCATCGGAGGCCTCCTGGGCAGGCTCCAGATGGTCCCTGTCACCTTCTCCTCATGAGCATCTCTTGCCCTTTATTCCAGCTCCCCAAGCTGGCTGTGGTTGTCTCAAGATACCTGGCTTTGCACCACTGTGTAGAATGCACTTTATCCCTCCCTGCCTGCCCTTCCTCCCCAACCATCCCCATCCACAGGGAGCAGTGTTCATGTCAGGCATCACGGAAGCCATTCACAACTGAACCAGCAAGGATTCCGATGCAGACAACCTCAGTAGAGTGGCTCAGGCACTCACACAACAAGGCCAGGGATGGGTGAGGTCATTCGTGTGCCAGCAGGTTCCAGGCTCTTCCACTCTTACCACAGAGGCCCCAAACTCAAGTTTGGGCCTCATTTTGCAAGATGGCTTCTGTGTCTCCAGCATTAAGAAAACAAAGGACAAAAAGTTTTCTCCTAGCAAAGTAGTCCCTATACAAGAAAGAAAGAAAAAAAAAGTGTGTGTGTGTGTGTGTGTGTGTGTGTGTGTGTGCACGCGCGTGCTAGAATTGCATCATATGGCCCCTTCTAACCACAAGAAACCATGTTTCACCTTCTGGCTTCTGCCGCAGTGAAAGCAGGAGGCAGGTGGCCTTATGCAGCTGACCTGCAGTGCCTGCCTGCCTTCACTTCATCTTGCTTCATTCACACTGGGTCTCATTTAATTTACAGCAGTGTCACACATTACAGGTTTCTGTTATCCCCATTTGTCCCGTGAGAAAGCCAAGGGTCCACAGTAACAGCCACTCTCCTGTGACCTGGGTATGGCTTCCCCAGAGAATCCCCTGTACATCCCAAACCTAGGCCCATACTTATGCACCCCTGCCACCTGGGAGCCCACTGGACACATCGGTCTGCTGAAGGCCTAGGTCATGGAGCCAGAGCTGTGTCCCTTAGTACTGGCTCATTGACATGCAGGGGGTGGCCATAGTCCATGCGGAGCTGCACCCACCATTGGAGTTTGTGACCCTCACATTGGAGGACAGCTAAATTGGCAGCCCTCCCACTGACCCATCCACTAGAAACAAGGGAAACATTGGTGCCAGCAAGGCACAGGTCACCAAGTGCAGGCTGCAGGGCAGGTGTGGCCATCTCTAACTGACCACACTGCCCTAAGGCCAGTTGTTTCCTTAATGAAGAAGAGCCCAGGGCCTTCCTCCCAGGGCAGTGGGAGAGGAGGAAGAGAAAATCTTCTGCAATGTGGTTTTTGTTACCACAGCTTCAACCATGGAAGGGGCTGCTCCAGTCAAGCAGGAAGCAGAAAATATCAGATTCAGACCCCACATTCCATACATTGTACACAATTAAGTGCTGGAGCTGCATCAAGCCACGAAGAATCCACGGAGGCAGAGACTGGGATTGCAGCCAAGGATGGGGTCCTCCTTTCATGGAAAGCCAGTCATGTTCTTGGTGGGCACCAGGTATCCCCAGGCCCAGCGGTACACACTTGGGTCGCAGGCCTGGCTGACCCGCTTACCACCAGCTTCAGCAGGCAAGGGAGGTACCTCCCTGCTCTCCCAGCCCCCATGCTGTCTCTCCAGGGCTCACGAAGGAGTCTCTCTACTCTCGGCTCCCACAGCCCCCTTTTTCAGCCTGGCTGTCTTCCTGGGTCCAGAGCCAGCCGCCTCCACATCCCAGGCCTTCAAAGCACACTTGCTCAAACACAGGTTCACCAGAACTGCACCTCCGCAGGGGCCCTGTCACCAAGAAGCACGTGTTTTGGTTACTTCCTCCTTGCTGGGACAAAGTACCTGACACCAAGTTGAGGAATTTCATTGGCCTGTCTTTTGCCGAGGTTCAGCCTGTAGCTGACTGGCTCCAAGGCAGGCTAGCATGGCAGAGGGCGTGTGGAGTCTAAAACTTGGTGTACCGGGTGCTCAGCCCTAGCTGCAGCCTCTCCTGATTCCCAGCATGCTCTTCCTGTCGCTAGGGCTCTGCAGATTCTCCTACTGTCTTCCTCCCACGTCTATTTCTTGAGGAAGCTCTTTGGAAGTACTGTGTAAGGGCAAGGAGGCCGTTTCTCCTCCAGGACTTGGGCCTGGAACGGGCTGGTCTGTTCCTTTCTCCGGGGGTCCCCACCAGGCTGCCTTCTACACTAAACTGGCCCCGCGGGCGCCCACCGCCAGCCCAAGTGGGGAACTAGGGACTGAACAGGTAACCTGACGGCTAGGCGGGGAAGCTGGATGTAGCCACTAGTTTCGCAGACGTTTGTTGAGTGAATGAAGACCATGATGGAATGGGCCGAGAGTTGTGCTCAGGGCCAGCAATGGAAAACGCAGAGTTCGGGCCCCTCTGTGGCTGAGCATTAGCGCCACAAAGGCCGAGGAGAGTGCCCCGCCATGCCCCGTGCTGCGCTTTTGGGGAGGCCGAGGTGCTAGGGCGCCTAGTCCCTCGGTCCGCAGCGCTCACTGGCTCGCTCGCCCTGCGGCCGCCAGGGGGCGGGCGGAGCCAGGAGGGCGACGCCCGAATCGGGCGGGGACAGCGACGCCAGCGCTACGGGTCCCGTGACCACGCTCCTCCGCCATGCAGGCCCCGGCAGTGCTCGTCACCTCCAGGTGAGCCCGGCCCGGCCTGCCCGGCCTGCGCGCGCGGCTCCGGGGCTCGGAGTGGAGCTGGCCTGGTCTCGGTCCCGGTCCCCGTCTCGCTCGTCGCCCGACCCCACCCCCGCGGAGAGGCGGCGCTTCCCTGTGGCCCCCGTGTACAGATGGGGAAACTGAGGCCCCGGAGGACACCGCCTCCACCAAGTCCCAGCAGGGGTGTGGGCCTGGCCAGTCCCCGCGCTGCTCGCGGTCAGTTCCTCGGAACGAAGGTCCGGTCCTCTCTGCGGGCCAGGCCGGGCCGCGGGTGCGGCTTCGGGGCGGCACGGGCTGGGGTCGTGGCGCGGGCTGGTGGAGCAAGGCCGAGGCCACCGCCGGGGCGAGAGTTCGCAGTGGGGGAAAAGGGGAAAAGGCCGGGCGTAGGGGGGGCCCGCCTATACCCCAGAGCTCTGAGAAGCCAAAGCAGGAGGGTCAAAAGTTTGAACCCAAACTGGGCGACTTTTGAGACTTTTGTCGCACAATTTTAGAAGAGGTGGGGGTGGGGATGTAGCGAAGCCCAGAGGCCCTGGGTTCACTTACCTGTATGGACTAAGTTACAGCTAAGCAGTGGAGGCGCGGTGGAGGGCAGTAGGTCACCCGAGGCTGGCCTGGGGGCCTGGAGAGCAGGAAGGGTGTGATGTTCTGCCGCCTGCTCCTCCTGCCCCCCTGGGGCCCTTCCTAATCTTGCACCTGTCATCCCAATTTCCTGTGGCTCTGAGTGTAGAAAAATTAACTTCACAGAAGCCCTAGGTCGGTAGTGCCGGTCTCCTCTGCAGAGCGCGGCAGAGTGAGGCTGCAGGTCAGATCAGCCTTGTTGGTAAAAGCCCCATTCACCACATAGATAGATCCTGTCGCACCGAGGCGGCCTGCTGTGGAGCCTGTGGCGGCAGAGCCCAAGGAGGCAGCCCTAGGTGCGTGGCTTCCAGCCCCGCCCAGCCCACACTGGGGGGCAGGGGAGTAGGGGCTGCCTTGGCCAGGCTGAGCGAGCTCCCTCCTCTACCCTCCCTGGTACCGGGCGCAGACTAGCCACACCAGCCCGCAGACTGTCCAGGCGCCTGTGTCCTGTCATCCCTTCAGCCAGCACGTGCTTATGCAGAGTCTGTTCTGGGCCAGGTACCCACCTAGGCAGTGGTGAGCAAAACAAGGTCTCACCCCCTGAGCTTTTGTGGGGTAGATGGACAGTAGGTGAGTTATGAATATGTGAGTGATAACAAATGCTGGGGAAGGACAATAGACCTTGGTAGGCGGAATGATATTCATGGATGCCATTTTACCTGCTGTGGCCAGAGAGCATCATTCTGATAGACTGGCTGCTGGGTGGGTGAAATTTTCAAAAGCTGTTTCTGGGCAGAAACAGCAGGAACTGCTGGGTAGGCCCTGTGGACATGGTAAGGCTGTGTGGTCTCACACTGAGTGTGATGACCCCCTGCCTGCTGTGTGACAGCTTTGGCTGAGCAGAAGGCTCCACAGGCACGCAGAGTCCACACGGAGCCAGGGAGACTGGCAGAGGTGATGGTACAGGCTGAGGTGCTGAGGTTCTGGGTGCATTTTGGAGATTAGACTTTCAGGTTTGCTAGTGGTGAGGTGCGAGGTGTGGGGCTTTAATTCTGGGTTGCTCTTTCCCTGAAAGAATGCATTTGTGTGGACCAGTGGGTTTTCAGGGGCTTTTTGACAGCCAGATGCTGTGGGGCAGGTGTGTGCAAGGACAGCCTTGAGGGGAGACCCCAGACAGGAGGTGGGAACTGGGGAGCTGCTTTCCAGGGGTGGTCTTTGAAGCCTTGGAGCTGAGTGAGCACACACACCTGAGCAGGGGCTGGGAGAAGATGCGGGTGTAAAGAAGATGCTGTGGGGGAACCATCCAGAGGACATGAGAACTGACCTCTAGGCATTACACCATAAAGGCCGTGAGTGAACCATGCAAGGGCTGCCCAGTGATACTGTGAGGACTGGAGTCCAGTTGGAGTGGGCTCAGGGCCACAGAGAAGGAGACCATGCATACTACCACTCTTTTAAGCTCTGCTGGGGTTGGGAGAGCTGGAGCAAGGTGGAAGTGGGCTCCAACAGCTTTCCTTACAGAAGGCAGAGAGGGTCAGGTCCACAGGAGGAGGCAGGTGCAGGCACACTGACATGTGCTGGAAGCCCAGGCTGTTTGCTTGCTTCTCTGCCTCAGTGGATAAGAAGCAGAGTCATCAGGGAAGCGCTAATGCCAGGGTTGCCGAGTGGGGTGGTTTGGGCTCTGATGCTGCTCAGCAGCTGGTCCCTGGAGCAGCCTAGTGCCATGGTAGAGCCTTGGCCTACAAATCTGCATGTGAGAAGATCCGGGGACTTGGCTGCAGGGTAAGTTTGAGCAGCTTGGTCTGGGACACAGGTGGGTACACACATCTGTGCCCATCCTGCCCACTTGCTGTGTTCCCTCCTATGAGAAGCCACTGGTTATGTGGGTAGAGCTGTTTTCCCCTCCAGAGGCAGAGTGGAGCAGCTGCAGCTTTAAATCCAATGTCCCATAGTCTTGAGTATTTCCTGTCTGGCCTTTCACCATTCCAGGGCCAGAGGACCAGGCCCGGGCTACCGAGTGGCACCAGGATTCTTGGAAGGAACATCACTTGGCCACCCGGTTTCTTACCTGATGTGTATATGGGTGCCCTGGTTCTGATCCAAGGGCTACATATAGAGAACTCCACATCCCTTGTGAGATAGGGTGACCAGGCTTTAGTTCGGTGACCATAACTTTCACATTGGACCAGGCAGCGTGACCACACCAGCCAGCCTGACCTACCCAGAACAGTGGCCAACAGTAGAGTAAGAACTGGGTTTCCTCCCTCAGCCATTTCAGCCCTAGGAGAGGGGATAGACAAGCAGGACCTTGGCAGAGGCACAGGCAAGGACAGGGCAGGGCACAGTGGTGCCCTGCACACAGCTAGTACCCAATGCAGTGGGATGTGGAACACTTCTCAGGAACTGGGCCTCTGGGGCTTCAGGTGGTCCCAGTGAGGAGTGGGACCCGAGGCTCCCTGTTTACTTCACTTTCATAATGATCCTTCAGAAAGGTGCTTTGGCCGGATGTGGTGGCACAGGCCTATAATCTTGGCACTCTGGGAGGCTGAGGCAAGAGGAGTACAAGGACACACTCAGCATGGGTAACATAGAGACTCAGTAAGACCCTGTATAAACATCAGAAAGTCTGGAGTTGTAGCTCACTGTGAAGGCCCTGAGTTCAATCCTCAGGATGCAGGGAGGGAAGAAGGGAAGAAAGAAAACAAAAAAGAAAGGAAGGAGAGAAGGAAAAGAGAAAGAAGAGGCTCCTTGTTTCTGCACCACCCCACCTGGCTCTAGGATGTCTGTCAGGGACTAAGCCCATCCTGCCCAACCCTAGGACCTGGGGCTAGCCACTCCCCTGGGGCTTGCACCATCTGGGTAGAGGGGCCCTTTATAAGGCTAGGGAAGGAGGTAAAAGTGTCCTTGCCACATAATATCACTCTTCCCTCCTGTCCTCTTTAGGGTAGCACTGTGTGACCCCTACAGTGACACCTTGGGCAGAAGATGCTGGTTGGAAAAGGCAGAAGGCGGCTTTTGCTCAAGTATTTCAGGTTGTGCAGCATCAGTGCAGACCAGCCTGGGCTTCCATGGGCTCTGCTCACACCACATAGGGTGTCACCTTCCTGGTGTGCACCCTACACTGGTTGCCCCTCATAGTTGGCTGCCTATGTGTTGACAGGAGAATGGTGCTGGTGAAGGCTGTATGCTGCATGCTGGGTGTGGGGATGTGCAGAACCATTTGCAAGGATCCCTGGGACCAGCAGTGGCTGGCCTGGGATGTGGCTGTGGAAAGGAGGCAAGGCCAGCCGCAGCTCAGACTTCAGGGCCCTGGCCCGGCCTGGCCTGGCCTCACTGTCCTGAGGAGCAGCTGCCCATGTACTGCTGGTCTTTGGTGGGGACAAGAGCTCATCATCCTGCCTGTCGTGGGCATGATGTCATCTGTGTACACAGTCCCGAGAAATAGCAAGAGCAGGAGGAGCAGTGCACAGTGCCTTCCTCATTAGAGAGAGCAGGTTGTCATGTCTGTGCTCCCCACACTTTCTGGAATCCAAGTTTCTGACGTTCAAGAGGAATGAGAACTCTGAGAACTGTAGTAGCTAGTGCATCCTTGCGGCACTGAGAGGTGACACCAGCCGCCCAGAGGAGGAGGCTGCCCTCCTCTTGCTGCCATGCTGTCTGGCCTCACCACACTCCCCTAGCACTGGAAGGCAGAAGAGGTGTGGAAGAGGTGTCTGCACAGCTTCCAGGACGGTCTCAGTCCTGCGTTGTCTGTGCAGAACTGACCCCTTCCTTGAACCCACAGGAACCGATACTGCCTGCAAATTCCACAGAGCGGGCACACCAGTTTGTGTAAAACACTGAGCTGCTTGTGCTCTCCGACAAGTCTCATCCTTCTTTGTTTCCTGCCAACAACAGACCTTTGTCCCTGAGCAGCCCAAAAACAAGACCCAAGGATTATGAGGCGCTCAGGGCTGGCACAGTAGCCCCTGAGCTCCCTGTGTTTCCCTCAGGCGGAGCCTGCTGACTTGAACCCAGACTTTGCCTTCTTTTCCTTGGCAGGCAGGTCCAGAATGTCCACACCGGCCTTGACCTGTCTGTGCCCCAACACCAGGAAGTGCGGGGCAAGATGCTCTCTGGCCACGTGGAGTACCAGATCCTGGTGGTGACCCGGCTGGCCGCGTTCAAATCGGCCAAGCACAAGCCCGAGGATGCTGTTCAGTTCTTGGTGAGTGGGGCCCTCTAGCTGGGGTGCTCCAAGGATGAAGGGTGCCTAAGACCCAAGTGGGCACACACTCCTGCCTTCTAGGGTATAGGTCACATCAGGGTTCAGGCATGTCTCTCTCCTGGAGAGCCACACCATGACAGATGATGGGGACCCAAGAGCGAACTGATGCTTATGGACACGCAGAGCTGAGTAGAGGAGGTACAGGTAATGATGGAGTGCACGGGCTCAGGAGTTGGGGGAGTGGGTGCATCTCTCACCCAGGGCAAGCTCAGTAGTGTTAAAAGGGGTGTCCCCGCAGAAGGTGCAGCTGAGGCTGCTGGCGAAATGGTGTGGGGAGCTCCAAACAGTTGAACGTGATCCTGAGTGAAGTGGGAAGAAGTTGAGGGCAGCCAGGCAGGATCCAAGCTGCATCCAGGTTTGTCCTGCAACCAGTAGAAGTTTTGAGCAGGAGTGAGAAGTGTTCCCATTGTTGGGGGGCATTGGGGAGCCCAGGTCAGAAGAAGGAAGTGAGGGTGCGGGGTCCTGGGTATGGTGTCAGTGCAGGGATCCCAAAGGGAACACTAGGCGCTGGAGGCTGCAGTCAGCAAGGGAGGTGAGCAGAGGGCTAGAAGTGACAAGCTAACCTGCACGCGGGTGGTAGCACTTTCTGTGCAGGCCGAGAGGCAGATACCAGGCATGCTGAGGACAGAGCATCTGCGTAGTGGGTGGACACAGGCGCACATGCTCATGACAGGGTGGGGATTGCCACAGGGTTTGAAGATAGCAGCTTGAAGAGGATGTGAAGAATCTGGGAGTGGATGAAATGGACTAGAGAGCAGAAGTGGAGGCAGAGAGAAAGGCTGCAGCAGAGGCCTGGGGCAAGAAGGAGTGTGCACTCAGCTGAAGGAGGAGCACTGGGCTGTGCAGTCACAGGAGCTGAGTGACAAGGGGGCTTCGGGCTCTTGGCTCTTGTGAAAAGGGCCTGGACCCAGTGACCAGGGAAGAGGCAGGCTAAGGCAGAATGAGCTGAAGTCCTATGGGACAGTGAGGAGCAGCTCGGTGCCGGCTGGCACGCAGTAAAAAATGAATTACAGTGTGGGTGACCTGTTAAATGAAACAAGTCCTGAGAGAAGTGTGAGGCACAGTCTCCAAGGAACACTCAGCAGGCAGCTCAGGAGAAGCGCCTGCTTCTCATTTGACTGCATGCAGCCGGGCCATCCGGTCTCATTGCTTTGATGAAAACCTGGGTAGGGTGTGAGCTGGTGGTTCGGGGCTGCCTTGTCCTGAGCGTGGCCCCGCTCTTCCTGACCATTTGCCGCTCCTGATGGACTCATTGCAGCCGAGGTGGAGCCCGGTGCACCCGTCTAGTTCAGATCTAGGTTGTCCCCAAGAACTACAGGTGCTCAGAGGCAGGGCTTCAGGGAGGGGACTAAATGCTAGGAGAGTGACAGCTAATTGGCTGCCAGGAGGCGGGGCCTGGCTGGAAGAGGCTGTCCCGGGGGTGTAGCCTGGAAGAGAGGCTCTTCCTCCCTGCTCCTCCGTTCCCTGTTTTCTGGCTGCAGGACTGTGAACCCCAGGGCTGGTCTACCACGCCTGGACCTTGCCAGGCTGTAACCAGAGCCTGATACAGTCCCTCCAGAACCTCTCCTCCTTGAAGCTGCCCGTGCCGGTATTCCGTCCCAGTGATGAGGAGCCTATCTTCAAGGACAGGGTCAGTAAAGGAGACGATTAGATTTGAGGCTAATGCTCCTGTGCGCAAGGCAGGAGCCCTCCGCAAGCACCAGGCCGGCTCAGTCCTGTGCCGCCGGCCAGCCTCATGTGCAAATGTAGGTAAGGACGTCTGTGACAGCTCCACAAGCTACACCGGTGCCACCCTAGCCTCACCAGCGATGGCAGGCCCTGTGATGCACAGGCATGCACTGTGAGTGCTCGTCCACGTGTGGGTGCCTGCGAGGGCAGAGAGAAGCTGTCCAGCACTGTGAGGTCTGGAGGTATCCCCAGTTGCTGCCTCAAGCCCGCAGACTCTGGAGCTTCATGATTTACCTAAAAGAGGGGCCGGGGAGATGGTTCAGTGGAATATGCACTTACCTGGCAAGCGCAAGGGTCTGAGTTCATGCCCCGGTTCCGGGAAAGAAAAAAAAATTATTTAGCTAAAAAAATGAGCACTTTGCTGCTTTTCCCTAAAAGGACACTTTAAGGAAAATCGCAAACGTGTTTAGTTGCTGTATTAGTCGGCTTTGTGTTGCTAGGACAAAACACAGACATGCGTGGCTGAAGAGGAGAGCTCGCAGAGGGCGCAATCCAGGATCACTGGCTCCCCACAGGAGCATTGCGGTGGAAGGGCCTGCCAGAGGAAAGCTGCCCATCGATGGCAGCAAGCAGGCAGAGCCCAGGGGACGGGCCCGAGAGGAAAGGGCCAGGGGCCAGTGAGAGTCCCCAAGGGCACAGCTCCCTGACCCCCAGACACCCCGGAAGTGTGATTTACCCATCTCCCCTGTGTCCTCCCAACAATTGACAACCAAGAATAACCTTACAGCACTACCTGTGCGGGAAGGCCAGCCCAAGAAGGTTATTACTTGTGGGCCCCCAGGTGCCCCTTGTGCAGCCAGGCTATAGACATGCGCACACTGCAGGAGTGGGCAGTGATGCTGTCTGCCCACTGCCTGGCACGTGGGGGCCACAGACAAGTGTAAGTTCTCGCCTTGGCGCGTCGGTGCTCAGTGTCTGTCCCTTTCTCCCCTCTCTGTGCTAGTGCAGGTAGGAAGGCGCTGAGACGCCCTTGCCTGCTGCTGGATTGGTTGGAGCTCGAGCTGAGCTCTGGAGCCCTGGAGCCCTGGAGCCCTGCTGCTTCCTACTTCCGGGTCTGTGGCCCGGTTTGTATGGAGCAGTTGTGCCAGCAGGGGGCGCTCAGTCCCCACCACAGCCTTCTCTGCTTGCTTGGTCGGAATCAAGGTTCTTCCCTAAACCCTTATCAGGGCATGATGCAGTCACTCCAGAAATGATCCCTGGCCTTTCCTGACCAAAGTTTTCGAATCTGGTTTGGGCATTGACAACTGCAGACAGCAGCTCTGTCCTAGATAACTTCCTGTGGGGGGTTCTGCAGTCCCCACAGCACCTGGTACCTAAAACCTTCAAGCAGGGGGTACTGGGGACCTGACACTGAGCAGGGGTCACTAGGCCTCCTGAACCTGTGTGTGACAGAGCATCTGCAGTCTAGCTGCACCTAGCATGCTCAGGGCAGGTTCAGCATGCAGTCTAGGCCCGGGGTATGCATGTGAGTTGGCCATGCCTTCTCCTCCACTTTCCTAGACTCATCAGGGAGACCAGCTCGGCCATGGGGAAATAGGCAGATGGGCTGCTGGTAGAAGCGATGGTGTACTGTAGGTGGCTGATCATATAGACCACAGACAGATGGTCCAAGCGCACCAATATGTGGCGGCTCACTCCACCAGACTGAGTGTCTCGGGGTGACCTGGCAGAGCACACACACAGCAGAACTCCATTCGTGGGCACTCAGGCCCTTGGCTGCCTAGGCGTTGTCCAGAGGAGCTGGTGCTCAGTCTGGGGCCCAGCGGAAGGCTGACCCCCTACCTCAGCAGAAAAGGACCCAGACAGTGCTCAGGACTCCTAGGGTGGTGGCAAGAGCTCTGACTGGGTTCACCAGATCCTGACACACTGAAAGATGCTGGCAGCTGCTTTGGTAGTTCCTGGCTCCACTGCTTGTCGAGACTGGCCCCACCGGAAGGCTGCCACTCGTTGATAGGAAAGAATGAACCATCCAGAGGTCTGTTCTGACACACACTGACTCACAGAGTTGCCTGAGGTGACTTGAGATCACCTTGCTACTGCAAGGAAAGCCCAAAACATCACCTGCAGGCCAGGCCAGGTCCCTGAACCCACTGCCTCACCTGGCCTCTAGACAGTGCTTGGGTCTCACAGCATTACCTCTCTCTTCCAAGCCTCCCAGTCGCACTTCTGAAGAACAGTGGTTGGGGTGCGGCCACACCACACCCTGCCCGGCCTTCTTTCAGGAAGCCGCATGCTCCTCTTGTTCCAGGTCTCCAAGAAGTACAGTGAGATAGAGGAGTTTTACCAGAAGCTGAGCAGCCGTTACACAGCCACCAGCCTACCCCCACTGCCCAGGAAGGTCCTGTTTGTTGGGGAGTCTGACATCCGGGAGAGGAGAGCCATGTTCAGTGAGATTCTGCGCTGTGTTGCCGAGGATGTCCAGCTGGCAGGCAGCCCGGAGCTGCTAGAGTTCTTAGGTACACGAGGCTCTGTCGCACATCCCTAGGTCTCCTGCCCAGACACTAGGCATGACTGCCCTGGCTGGGCACATACATGCCTTGCTCAGGCAGGTGGGCGTCACCCACGTCTGGGGCTGGGTAGTGGGGGAGAAACTCTGGCTCCTGAAGGCCTGGTCAGCCCTTGAAGGACTAACCTGTCGGATGCCAAGCGGAGTCATGCAGGGCATTCTGAAGACTTTCCCAGCCAGCCTCCTCTCTTGTTCTGGCTCACACATGCAGTTACGTGCACACATACGTGCCCACACACATTCTCACACAGTCCTCCCAGTCAGCCCTGTGGCCCGTGACGTCAGGAGCAGCTCTGTTTCCATACCTGGCTGATGTCTTGGGCTACCTCCTCCTCAACCTTGTTCCCCAGAGAGGACTGAGTGTGCTGTAGCACCCCATCTCCCATAACGACCTTAGGCCCTCCCAGGCAGGGTCCCGCCCCTCTTCAACAATGGGATGGTAACCTGAAGTAACCTGCTGATGGTGCTCACGAGGTCCAGTTAGGGGCCCTACCCTCTCCCCATCAGCCCACATCCCCCACCCCGGCAGGCAGTACCCCTGTGTCCCAGCTGTCAGGGTGGACAGGCTGCCCCTTGTGGGACCAGTCTCTCTCACCTGACTTCTTCCTTCTTTAGGTCCATCGTTCAGCTTTTTTCTGACTCTGTTCCACAGGGCAGAAGGGAATTTTCCAAAAGAACTTTGACAGCAAATAAACCAGCTTTTAAACAGGGAGGGCTGGCAATGAGCCAAAACCAGCAAAGGCTAAGAAGAGCCAGAGCAGGGTGAGGGCAGAGCCAGTGCTTCCTGTGTCTACTTTTGTGTCCCATGCATGTTCTCCTACCCCATGGGCTCCCAGGCCGGAGCCTTGCTGCCTCCTGTCCCTGGGCTGCACACACTGTGACAAGGGTTTCAAGCGCAGCTGGTGGAAGGCTCGAGGTGCCCCACCCTGTCTGCCATGCAGAGTGAACAGGTGATTCAACTTGCCCAGCCATTCTGGGCTTCAGTTGCCTCATCTATAAAATGGACACATACTTACCTCTCAGTATTTTGTATTATATGTAAGGTGCTTATTATGTGGAAGGTGATAAGATTTTGAACAATATTTTCACCTTTGGATAAAAGAACAAAACAGAGTACACAGTGTAGTCATTATCACTCGGTACATCCTGTGAGAGCTAAAAATTACTCTTACTTTTTTTTAAGGACTGGGTGATATTTTTAAGACGTGGATGCTTTAAAAGATAAACTTCCCAATCTGTGTTTGGATAGAGATGAACAAGTAGTCCAAACCTACGCTTCTCAGACTGTCTGAGGGGGAAGAGTCACTTTTTTATCCCCAGCCCATCACAGACTGGTGCTTTGGCAAACACCACCAGCTCAGCTGTGGCGCTAATGCCAGGCTGCTGCGGAAGTGCCCAGACACTTGCTGTCCCTGTTTGTTCTGCCTTGTGGAAGATGCCCGTCTGTGGACTGCGCTTTGAGAACAGGCAAGCACAGTTTGTTCCAGTCTCTGGTGACTCCGGGGCATCGCAGAGGTTGCAGTCTCACTGCTCCTGGTCTGGTACTGGGTCCACAAGGCTCCATGCCGTGCCCCACGCTGTGCAACCCTTCTGCAGCTTTTGGTTCTGTTCAGGCAGCCTGCGCTGGTTGGTCCAGTGGGTGTGGGCTGGGCCACTCATGTGGCTGAAGACTGGGTCAGGACCTAGGGCCTCGACCTCTCGGAAGCGCCCACATCACTGTACCACAACAGGCTTCCCTGGTGCCACCGGTGCTCGGGTGCTGCAGCTGTGCTTTGTGCACACTGGATGCATGGCCTCCTGTCACCTAGACTCGCTGTCCTGACTCCTACAGCCTGGTCCTAGCCTCAGATCTTACCCAAGGTGTAGGGGTGGCTCTGTGCCTCTACTGGTGGGTTTGAAGGCCTTTTTTTTCCTCTCTCTCCACAGGCACCAGATCCCCAGGGCCTACAGGTCTCGCCAGCAGAGATTCCTCTGCCCTGGATGACACAGGAAGCCAAGTTGGGGACAGTGAGGAGTCATTTGACTTCTTTGAGCAGCAGGACCAAGTGGCTAGTGTGGGTCTGCCCATCCTGGGCCAGAGAGGTGAGGCTGGAGAGAAGTCCTTGGAGGTGGAGGAGGAGGAGGAGGAAGAGGAGGAGCTGGATCCCCTGGGCATTCTACGGTAAGTCTCCCATTGTCAGGAGGGTTCCTTCTCAGCACTGTAACAGCCTCCATCCCTCCCTTGGGAGTCTGAGACCTCTGTGCTTCCCCAGTCCCAGGGCCCAGTGCATAGATCTTTCACCTATAGTACTCAGGACAAGCCCTCTGCTCATGCTTGGGGTCACCCATGCCTGTGGGGTCCCTAGGCTGGTGGGCAGAGTTCCCTCCACATGCACACACACGCACATGTGTGGAGCTGAGAGGCAGGCCAGCTGAGTCTCTTCCTGCTCCATTCTCTCCACTTGCCCACCAGTGAGCTGTCCCTGAGCCTCTGCTACATGGACTACTTGGTGCTAGGGAGACAGGGGACAAGGACGTGGGCTGGATGAGGAAACAGGAAAGCCATGCATCTGTTTGCAGGACTGCTGCAAGCCGAGAGGTTTGCATAGGATGTCCCAACCAATCAGCGGTAGCTTCACTGGGGAGCCAAGCTACTCAGCCACATCCAGGGCCCTCACTTTTTCTTCTTGGTCCAAGCAGAGTGAAACATGTTTTCCAAGCACCAGCAATGGGCTGGCATTGAACTTAGTGGCTGATGTAGTGTGTCTCATTAGTTCTTGCCTTGCAAACAGCCATTACTGCCCCATTGTACAGACCAGAGAAATAAGTCTGTAGAGACTGCATGCCTGGTGTGAGGTCTAGCCGCCGGTAAGAATGGTGCTGGGGCTGGAGGTCCCTGCCACTGTTCCTCATTGGCCCTGGTGTTAACCTCTTTTCTTCAGTCTTCCTCAGTGAGAATGGGCTTCTGATAGTACCTACCTCTTAGGGCTCTTGGGAAGAGCAAATGAGTTACACAGATGTTAGCATTAGCTGTCATCACAGTCCCTCTGTCTGTAGCGTCAACCTCAGACTACAGTGTGCTTCCCCCTGATGTTGTAAGTGGGCCTTGGGGTTTACTGGAATCCTTAGTGTGGAGCAGAAGGAGGCCTGTCCTATAGCGCCAGCTCCCAAAAGCCCAAGCCTGTGAGAAGTCAGACAGAGGCACATTCAGCTTAAATGCCCTGCCAAATGAGGAGGGGTGTGTGAGAACCGCACGGAGGAGATGAGGACTCATGTCAGGGGGCCGCAGCAGGTGCAGGAGTCGCTGTCCCAGTGGCCTCCAGCTGGCCTGGCCTGGAGAGGGTCAGAGCCCCAAGGGACAGGCAGGAAGGATGGTGGGGGTTATGGGAACCGGCCGGTAAGAGCTCTTCTTAGCAGCCTGGCTCAGCACTGCCCCTTCTTGGGCTTTGTTTTGGTAAGGATAGGCCTTGGTTGAACTCATGCTTGCTGCTGTCTGCAGTGAGCACACAAAGTGCCAAACTGAGATGGACTTGAGTGGTTAGTGCCAGCCTCTGGCTGAAGGACACGCTCAGCACAGTGGCTCCTTGTTTGGGTAGGAAAATGCTCTTTCGGGTTGGCAAGCCCTGCCTTGAGTTTCCTCCTGACTCCAGTACCAGCATGGGGGCTGTTATGTCAGCGGACCTTGGACCCCGTGGCCAGGCTCTGTGCTCCAGGGACTTTGGCTCCTGATTCCAGGCAAGCTCCACACTGGGAGGAGCCTTGTGTTATCACCTTTATCGAGAATAGTAAGTAACATCTTTGAGAGGCTGTTAAATGTCAAGGACTGAGCTGGTTAGCACTGGCTCGCATGAGCTCCAGTTACTCTTCATGGCTTTTCTGAAACTTTGCTGCTAGGTCTTAGAGTGAAAACAGTGTTGTGTGTCATGACCCGGGCGTCCATGTGGACACATTAAGTATGAAACTGAGACAGAAGCTGTAAGAACTCACACAGAGCCTTAATTAATTAAGCGTGTTATGCTCTTGACATTTCCTGCTCTCGCTCACTTTGTGAAGAGATCACAGTGCATGAAATTACTTGTGGGATCTGGTGGGCAGTGTGAGACCCCACGAAGGCCGTGTTGACATCAAAGCTCTTTTCTGTGAACTTCAGGGAGCTGAAGCTGAGGATCCAGTTGTGTGTTCATGCCCATGCAGCCACAGATAGCCAAGCCAGGACTCGGGGCCACGCATAGTGTAGTTCTTTGACAATGTGGGTGGTGGGCAGGGTCCTAGGATTGGCCCCTGTTCCCAGATGGGGACATTGAGGACAGAGAGGTCGGGTTTCCTCTAGGCCTCCTGTGGCCCCAGATAGCCCTGTGGGCACTCTATTCTGCACAGGTAGCTAATGATTTGCACATAGTTCTCGCCATGGAGCAGCCCTGACTCCTGCTTTGCCCACACCACCCCCAGCCTCAGGCCTTCCTGGAGCAGCCATGGTGGCCATAGTCCTTCCCTGCTGTGGCCAGAGGGGGGTACTGTGGCTCCATTGCCGGGCTGCCCTGGAGGGTGGCTTTGCTGGTGCAAAGCTGGAACCCTACTGGCCTGGCTTTTCTTTGTCTTTGCAACCTGCCTGACTGAGGGAAGGGCATGGTTATAACATCTGAGAACACAGGGTGACCAGGGAAGGCCCTGCCACTAGCTCCCCTTATTTGCTGAGGTCTCTCCTTGGGCCCTCTCCTTGACCTTCCACAGCCCTCTTTGGCGCATGTGCCTGTCCTGACACATATTCGCTGTGTCGTACACGGTTGTCCTGTATAATATTGTTTTAGTGTCTGTGGTTCCAAGAACATGGAAGTTCGAGCATGATTCCTGCCTCTGCTGGAAACTATTACACTTTCAGGGAGATTCAAATAATATACCAGCCTGTAGAGGAAGACTGACGTCACAGGAGAAAGTCCTTGCGCCGTGGACGTGGGTCCAAGTCTTGCACCCCATGGGACTGTGGTGCCTGCGCCACTGTGGCTTGGGCTGTCCAGCATGTGTCCTCCATCTTCCCTGGTCAGTGAGTCCTGTTGGCCTGGCGCACTCTGCTGCTCCCTCCAGTTGAAGCACCAGAAGTAGCAGTACCCCTCCTTGCAGGTACTGCAGTGTCTTTCAGAGGCTTCTGCTATGAAAGGCAGTAACTCCTTGAGGAACTTTTTTTTGTTGTTTTTTTTTTGCAGAACCAGGGATTGAACTCAGGCCCTTGCACTTGCCAGGGAAGTGCTTATTCCACTGAGCCATCTCCCCGGCCCCTTGAGGAACTTTTATGTGTACAGAGCTGTCATTCACTTGAGCTTAACCCTACAGCCAGGTCCCCAGAGCTGCTCCTGTGCGCCAGGGTTGGCCTATGAAGGCTGAGTCACCCTGTGGGGAGGCCACACCACTTCTCAATACCTTCCCCCTTCAAGGCAGCTCTCCACCTCTTCCCATCTGCTTCCCAGTCATGGGGAGCACCCTGCCCTCCAGTTCCCAGATCCCAGGACTCAGCTGTCCTGCTGACCTCAGCTCCAGCGGGCCCTGGGATATACCTGCCTGCCTGCTAGACCTCCAGGACTCTCGGAGAAATCCGTGCCCAGCGTAGTCTCAAGCAGTGAAGCCTGTTGCTGTTTCCATCATAATTGCTTATACAGATTTGCTTCACTTCCCATAAAGTACTTGTTTCAATATAAAAATAATACCTACCTTACCATGGGGTGACCCAGTGATTTCATGTGCCCCTGGCACACCACAGATCCCCATGTTTGCTCACCCAGCATTTAGAATTAGGCCTTCCACCAGGAGGACCAGCACAGCCACAGCCATAGTCCACAGGGCCCTGGCGCTGCCTCCCTTGGATGTCACCTGCAAAACTGGCTTCACTCCAGGGCTTGGAGGTGTGGAATCCAGTGCTCCAGGCTGCCCTGGATGCCACCGGGGCCACAGATACCAGCTGGAGACTCTGCACCAACCTCACCCCAAGGGACATGCAGATTTCCAGACCCCTGGGAGCTGAGTGGAGCCCAGCCTGTCTCGGTGTATCCAGAGTTGAGTCTGCAGTCTCGTGCCAGAGAAGCCCCAAAAGCAAGCCCTATTGAAGTCTGGCAGTTGCCAGTCACTGCAGAGCAGCAAGGAGCAGGCGTGTGCAGGGCGGCACCTCATTGACTCTGCTGCCTCACCTCTTCCCTTCTCAGGCATGCCCTTCACTGCAGGAGATTGCGATCCCTGAATGACAGTTACCATGGGGGAAGCCCTGCCAGGCTTGACCTCACCCTGTGCATCCCTGGCCCAGTCCTGGTCTGGCCCCAAAGAAGTGCGGCACACATGAGTTGGGCAGTGCGGCCACCCCAGACTCTGCTCTGGGGCCAGTTACAGGGGTCACTGTCCACAGCACATGCCCCCAGCTGTGTCCTGTCCAAGCACTGTTCAGGCTGGCCTGAGTGAGGGGTCTCCCAGGGGAACAGAGATGCAACAGGGCTTTCCCATTCTTTACTAAATAGCTCAGGAGAAATCTCTTCTAGATCTTGGGTGTATAAAACAGACCGAAGTATGGTTGCCTCATTTGAGACAGGAGCGGTGTGCTCCAGCTCAGCCCCCTCCCCCAGGCAGCCTTCCAGGACTCAGGGCCCTGCTGAGCTCAGTTTGAGACCCCAGGATGTGTGGTAACCCTGGAGCAGGATGCAGGTTAAAATTCCAGCCACATAGAGGCACTGGGTGGTGGAGGACTTGCCAGAACGGGCTCTGGAGTAGTTTCTTCTCTTGTAAAGTAGGTGTGAAGTCCGGATCCAGGAGTTAAAAGGAGGAAAGTTCTTGGTAAAATGTTGTCTGGATTTCTAACAGGCCTGTGTGTCCCAATAGCGGTTGAAGCATGGAGGCAGCTTTTCCACGTCCTCTGCTATGCAGATGCCGCACTTGCGGGTTCCACCTCCTGCCAGGTGGGCCTGCGGGTGGCCGCCTCAGCCCCTGTCCCCAGGAAGAATGGTCTCACTGAGCTGAGCCCTGAGCAGGGTTAATGGTGGTAGGGCTGCTTGGAGGATGATATCTTGGGAGGCCACCGTTCTCCTGCCTGAGAATGCCCCAAGCCCACAGTATGCCTGAGCCCTTATCCTGGGAGGTCACACCCACTCTTTGATTTACCACCAAGGAACCTTCTGAAGGTCACATGGGTCTTCTGGCTGCTGGCTGTGCCTTTTCTCTTCGTCCTGAGACTCCTCCCTGTGCCAGGTGTGGATTCCCAGCCTGCATGTCTGCACTGTCTGTTTTGGTAATGTGAGTGATGGGCACCCGTAGGATGGCTACGAGTTGGGCCGGTTTCCCCCAACACAGCATTGGTGTGCGCATGGTCAATGTAAGTGAAGACTACCCAGATCAGAACAGCAAAGGTGGTTTGTTCTGAGCTTGCCACAGCCAGGGAGGTATCAGCCACCATGCTCTGCGTGGGTCTCGGCAGCAGGGCCATGGGGAACTTCACAACGGCAGAAGGGAGGCTCCGTGCCAGCCTGCACTGGAGGGGGATGAACAGTGGGGGTGCTGCGTCCAGCATGGTCAGCTAGGGGACATGCTTGACTTCCTGGCTGGTCCTACTAAATTGGAAATGGAGACAACTGGGAAACTGGCAGTTATGGGTCCAGCCTTGGCCCTTTGGGGCTGGCTGCTGCAACACTGGTTTGAGCTCCCAAGCTACTTGTCACACGCTGTGGTGCAGAGCCCTACTTTACATGTGGCCTGACACTTCTCCCTTTGCACACTGAGGCCCCAGGTGAGGGCCTGGAGAGTCAGGCTGGCTCTTAAAAGGACAAAACTGGTACTCAGCAGTGGTGGGCATCTCTGGGGCCAAGCAGCTCCCCACATGGGCCCTGCTTTCTTTTTTGGTTCCAGGAATGAAACTCAGGACCTTGCTCTTGCCAGGCAGGCACTTGTTCCACTAAGCTCTATCCCCAACCCTGGGTCTTTCCCTTGTTGAGGCCAACCCGGAGCCTGCTGAGCCTGCTGGATGTGTGTGTGTGCCTGGGCCCAGGTATTCAGCACCCACCCCTGTGGCCTAGCTGTACCCCTGCCCCAAACTCACTTGCCCCTGGGCTTCCCTGTATCGCTGTATAAGTGGCTTCTGTACCCACTCACCAGGTATGGAGGTGCCTGCTCACATGCAGGTCTTTTTGCTTTCTCCTCTGCTGCCAGAACCTCCGACCCCACAGGACATGCCAGCTTCCCTTGCATCTGGTGCTGCCTCCTCCCTCCAGGCGCCTGCCACCCAGCTGCTGGCCCTTGTACCATGCCAAGTCATCTGCCTGGAGTGCAGCTTCCGCCACTCTGTTCCTCTCCCATCTGGTCCTTCTTGGAGGCCTCTCCGTCCTGCTCTCCAGGGAAGCCTCACACAGGCACCAGTGCAAGTCGCTCTGTCCCGGAGCACCTCCCTGCAGTTCACTTACTCATATGCTGAAACTGTCTAATTGGAAAAACAAACAGCTGAATTTAAGGTGCAAACAGGAAAATGCTTTATTTCAAAGCAGAAAAGCTACATTACAGGAACAAAGGTTGATATCCCTATTTGGTTAAGCGTCTCCAGGGCTTTGCAGGTCACAGTCCATGTGTCTTAGCCGTAGAAGGACCTGCCGCTTCCTGTTCATACCCAATCAAGTTGGCTCTGTCTGGAAATGGCTCTGCCAGGCCCACACATTCCTCCCCTGAACACTGGGGACCATGCCACTGGTCCTGTCCTAGGCAGGTGAATCTGGAACACTGCCATACACCCTGGGTGGCCAGAGGGAGGATGCTCTTAAGCGTCAATCACTGTCACCACAAGTGGCTGAGCCGAAAGGAGCCGCTTGCTTCTTGGCTGGTCAGAGCTAGTCAGAGCTGTCAGCCATAGCAGCTGCCGCCTCTCAGCCACATGTGCAGCGCCGCTGTCTGCAGAATGTGGTAGGGTCTGCGCATCTGTCTCCTGTCGGACCCACAGCAGGAGCCCAGTGTCTGCGCGGCATGAGCATGCTCACACAGGCCTGCGCTGGCCAGGAGCCCAGTCCACCTCCTACAACCCGTACTGGGTCTACTTCGTCTGCTGGGTGGCCCTGGTGACCTGCATATGCTCACCGGGAAGCCAGGCACTGCAGTCCTGTTCACCTCAGTGCTCTCAGCATGATTCCCACATCCGTTCTTGGTGATTGAGCTCTATTTCCAGCTTTCTGCTTGGTCCATAGTATGGAAGGACTTGTCTCCTGTTGGTGCTGGGCACAGGTTGGCTTCAGGGTCACAGGCTGAGCTGCCCATCGACAGACAGCTGGGTGGACACTGATAAAACCGTGGAGGGGACAGAAGAGCGGCCATGCGCAGGGAAGGGAAGGAAAGGGTCAGTGCAGCCACAAAACCAGCAGCACTGTGGGCGATGCCCAGCACACGCCACTGCCTGCACACACTCACTCCCTGAAGCATTCCTGACTTGTTGCCCCCTCCCTTCTCTGCTTCCCCAGGCCAGGCTGGCCAGTCTCCAGCAAGCTGGAGCACAGCATCCATGAGGAACTGGCTCCCTGCCCCATGCCTCTCTACAGGGTGCTCCTGCCCCGAGCCTGAGGGTTCTTGTCACCACAGGCATGGGGTTCCTGGTCAAGCACACACAGGCTCCTGCAGACCTCATGGGGGGCCTTGGTCTGCCTGAACCCCTCCTCCTCCTGTAGCCAGAGTTGGCTGCCCGCCTCCAGGAACCAAGCCTCTCTAAGCCCTCAGGCTGTACCTGGGCCTGGATCATCCCGTATAGCAGTGACTGGTGTACATGTCTGACTGTGCTCGGCCCTGAGCTTCAGGGGATAGTGGCAGCTCTAAGCTGTGACCACAAGTATCGCTGGTCACAGGGCACATGTGTGGGAGACATTCATGAGCACTGGTGCTAGGCAGCCTCTGAGGGAGCAAGTGGCTGCCCGCAGGATGACCTAACAGCTGAGAGATCTTTGGAGGAGGAGCAAAAGAATGCAGGGCATGGGTGCTTGTGCTAGGAGCCCCTCTGTCCTCACTGCCTGAAGTTTTAGGGCCAGACAGGACCCTGGGGCTCTGGAGCAACAAAGCCCTGCTATGCAAGGTGGGGATGGGACAACCCAAGTGGGGTGGGAGTCCGAGTGCAGCCCTGGACTGCACACTCACCTCTGTCAGTTCAGCAGAGTGTGGCAAACATCTCCAGGGAAGGGGTGTGGCCATCTGCAGTTTTGAGCAGTTTGGTGGCTTCTCTCCGGGAAGGAACATCATCAGGTGTGTCTGTGTTAAGGCTAGAAGCAAACATGGGAAGACAGTTGAGGAAACGCCACATAGCTGCTGCACAAGCGCTTACTTCTCTGACGCTTCCCTTGTCTTCAGCACTCGTCCTCTGTGCTCCTTCACCCTGCTCCGTGGGGCCACCGGCTGGGTTTCCAGGTACCTCCTGGTCCTGAGGGGGTTGTGGTGAGTGTGGAGGCAGAGAGCCGCTTCAGGGCTGCTGCCATCCTAGGGCTGCCCATCAGATGTGGAAGCAGGGCTGGGTGGGCTTCTCCCCTCTTCGCTGCTGCAGTTCCCGCTGGACCCAGGGGCAAGGGGCCAGTGGAGGGGTGGCTGCACTGGGAGAGAGAGTCAGAGCAGGGACAAGTAGAGACTGAGCTGCCAGCTGGTCCAGGGGCTCCCAGACATGGCCGGCCACCACCTTCCACAGGAGACACAAACTGGCCTCCAGGGATACCTGGGGGTTTTGGCCCAGGAGAGTCTGGGCAGAGGCCATCTCTCCTGGGGCCAGGGCCTCTGTTGGTGTCCACTTCCAGGGGTCATGAGAGCTGAGTAGCTGTACTGGGGCTCAGAGGGGGGGGGGCAGGTGTCCAGGGAAGAGCAGCTGAGCCCCAGCTACAGGGTATAGCAGAAGCAAGACTGAATGCTCTGGAAAGCACTTGCTTCTAGATTCAGGGATGCAGAGTCCAGGCTCCCTGCATTCCTAGCACCAGCCACAGTCTGGCCCTGAGAACAGTACAGGGTGCAAGTGTGGCCCTCATGGCCTGACCTGATTCAGAGAGTGACTGGGACGGGGCATCCTGGCCCTACTGGATCTCTCACTGTCACTGCCTTCAGTACATGCTTCTTTCTCCCTGAGGGCAGCAGGGCTGCTCTGTGATTCTCACGTTGTCCCCCATCACCCTCCTGCTCAGAAGACGCAGAGGGGCAGAAGCAGAGGACCCCTAGCAGTGACCATGCTCACTGCGGTCCCTGCCGCCCCCTCTCGCCTTCAGGCTCTGGCAGATGCAAGCCCACAATTCCTGGGATATCACAGAAGCCCAGGCCCATGAGACCCCCTGCCAGGACTTGGCCCTGAACACCCGAGTGCGTTCTGTCCTGTGGCCTCGCACCTCTCATGTCTCCCTGCCTCAGCTGCAGCTGTAGGCCAGGCTAGACTTCTCCTGCACATCTGGCACAAGACTGTGGGAGCGGCAGCTTCAGCGCACCCTGCCCCTGAGCACCCAGGCCCTATCTTTTATCTGCTGCCGGTCAGCCTTGTCACAGTTTAGGACAACACCAGCCTCTGCAGTTTTGCTACCACGTCCCCATTGTGAGGTCAGATGGTAGCCTCAGTCTAGTGGGACATCCTGCTGCCCAGACAGGCCCATGCTGTTCCAGTTTCCAAGGAGAAGCATATTCTCATCATCTGCAGTAACCTAAAAAAGCTACTGTGGGCAGCAGCTACAGGGAGCAGGTCAGCTTGTCTAAATGAAACCCAGTTTGTTTAGTGAGGGTATCACTTACAGTGACAGGCACAGATCTGAGCATCTGGGCTGCAAGTCACCCCAATGGAGAGATAAACCAAGCCCCCCTCATCCTAGTTCCTGCTGCAGGCTGGCCCTGGGTGGGGCCTCCTCTACCTGTCAGTGTACAAGAGAAACAGGACTTAAGGGTGGCAGAGCCAGGTGGGGTCCTGGGTCCCAGAAAGGCTTCCAGAAGGAGTAGGCTGCCCTGGGGACACGGTGCAAGGGGGGCAACACATGGGGAAAGAGCCTTCCCCAGCTGCTTTCTGCTCCTACCCCCACCCTCAGCGCTCAGACTTGTCAACCTGTCTGGCTGTGGAGTTCGCTGCTTGAGACCAGGCCCCCAAGTGCACAGGCCTGCGGGCATCTCTGCTTTTGGAAGGGAAGTGTTCTGTGGCCTGTGAGCACACAGCAGCCGGGGCCTGCCTGGGCTGGAGAGCTGGGAGCTGTCTCTCCTTCAGGTTGAGTCCAGATGGTCGCTTGCTCCTCCCTGCCCTCAGCACGGTCTTGTTCCCCCAAGCACAGTGGCAGTCAGATCTGGGAAAGCCCCTCTTTGGTCCTAGCTCAGGCCGTTGTTCTCACTGGCCTGTCTCTCTCTCCTAGAGCCAGATGTGCCTGCTGGGCATGGGAGGCTGCTTCTGTAGCTCTCCTGCCAGCACTGTGCTGCTGGGCTACCCCAAGCCTCCTCATGGCCCGTTTCTGGTCTGGTCTTCTCTGGCTATGATGGACAGAGGCCTCGGCCGGGTGTGGCATCTGGCTGTGCCCAGCAGATCAGCTGGACTTGCAAGGGAAACCCTCATCTCCTGTGTTTGCATTTTGTCTCCAGCTCCAAGAAGCCCAAGAAACGCCCCAAGGTGGCTGTGAAAGCCAAGCCCCCGCCCCGGCTCACCATCTTTGATGAGGAGGAAGACCCTGATGAAGAGCTCTTTGGCCCAGGCAGGAGGCTGTCACCGAAGAGCCCCTCCAGGGGCGCACACCCCGTGGACTGTAAGTAAAGCCCCTCAGTGAGTGCCTTTGTCTCCTTCCCTGATCAGTGTGTGCAGGGCCCCAGGCTGTTCTTTCACACTCAGCTGGAGAAAGCCAGCCTCAGCCTCACCTCCCATGTCCCTACAGCCTGGAACATTCTGGGGCTGTGTATTTAAGCATGCTGTGGAAGAGGGGGACAGTTTTCTTCATTACATCTGCACCCAAATGTGGGCACCAGGGCTCTAGGCACCACTTTGGTACAAAATGGGTGCTGGCCCACCTTGAGCATGCCTCCAACTCCTTATGATTTTAAGATTTAACATTTTGTGTTGCCAGCATAGATGGTCACTGGAAGGCTCTGGCCAAAGTTGGCAGGGGAAAGCTGAGGTGCCCTGGGAATCTCCCCCATCCCTGGGTCTGAGCTTCCTTCAGGCCTGCCCTGAGCCTCCTCTGGGGAGGGAGCTGGTGAGCCAGCATGTGGTAAGCACCCAGCACGTGCCAGGCGAGCAGGACCTGTGCAGATATGGGGCAGCACCTGGCACCTGCGGAGCAGCATGAGGCTGTAGCAGGACCAAGCAGAAATGGGCTGGCAAGGATGACATCCTGGGCAGGACTGCCAGGGCTGGCACTGTGCCTGGGCTGAGTTCTGGAAGGTGGTCTGTAGTGAGGAAAGGATGCTGGGGAGAGGCTATGGCCAGTGCTCCCAAAGGACATTGGCAAGAAGCTCAGGGGGACAGGGTGGGCAGACCTGTGGTGTCCATTGCCCAGCACCATAAAGAGCCCCGTGGACAGCACTCAGTGCCTGTGAGCAGGAGAGTGGTGTAGGGGCAGGGGCAGCGGAGGCGTCTGGGTACACAGGGCTGAAGCCCGGCTCAGCGAGCACAGAGGCCTTTTGGCCTTAAAGCAGCAAGCCCAGGAGAACTGGAAAGTGGAGCTAGGCAGAAGCAAATGGGTGCCCCGGGTTTTCCTCTCCCCCACCTGGTCTGCTCTCTGGGTGCACCATGAGGCTCAGCCAAGCAGCTCTGCCCAGCCCCCTTGCAGCTGAGCACAGCCAGACCTGGGCCCACCTTGTGCCTCCCTCCCCACAGCCCTGAAGCTGTTTGATGACCCTGACCTCGGCGGGGCTGTTGCCCTGGGTGACCCCTTGCTGTTGCCGGCCACCTGTGAGCATGGAGGGCTCTCATCCAGCCCGGCTTGCACGGAGACAGCTGACAAGCTCTTCAGGTACCACTGTCCCTGGGCGGCCCCCTGAGCTGTGGGCCTCCCCAGTGTCAGTAACGAGGTCCCCAGCATCAGTAGCAAGGCCCCAAGGAGGTCAAGGCCTGTGGCTGCAGGTGGCCAAAAGGCAGTGAGTGGGTTTGGGAGCAAGGGTTGCAGCCAGGACAGCTGGGAGGCACCCATCACATCTTCATGTACATAGCCAGGCTTTTTCTGCTCATGCTCCTAGTTTAATCATTTTTCTAAAGGATAATAATTAAATGACAAAATTCAAGAGCAAGTATAACCAGCATACATGGGTTTGGGAATAAATAAAACTAGCAGTAGACAGCATGCTAGGGCCATACCCTCAGGGGAAGGGAGAGCCAGGCCTACCCTGTCACCAGGACTCAACATTCCCGCTGCATAGGAGACTTGAAGCCTTCCCTTCACTATTACAAAATTCAGCGAGGGCCTGGTCCTTTGCACACCCAGAAGCCCCTGCCTGCCTGTATCCTGGCCTCTCTACCCCCAGGACATCTGCTTCCCTGCCCAGGGCTGTGGGCTCTCCCTAGAGCTCCCCCTGTGAGCCAGGTAGGGTTCATGCCCCCAGGATGCAGGGTGTGCTTGGTGGTTTACAGGAAGCTGACTGTGTTCCCAGGAGGCTGTCATCGGCACCTCTCATTAGCAGCCTCGGGCTGTTAGACAGCCCTCTAAATGCCCGTCAAGCCTGAGTCATGGTGATGCCTTCTTGTATTTACATCCCCCCAAGGTCCCTGGCATCTGTTCCTCCTTATCCGGTAGCCTGGCTAAGTACAATCGTTTCCTTAGGGCAGAAACGGAGGCTCAGGGAGGCTGATACTAGAGTCAGCCCTGGGGAGATGCACGGCCAGGCTGAGCGTGTCTGGTAGGCCAGTTCTTACTGTTCTTACTGTTCAGTGGGCCTCGGTGATTCTCAGCTTGCTTCAGTGGGGTCACTAGGCTCCCTCTAGTAGGTTCTGTGGCCAAGCAAGTTGGGAAAGGGCTTGTGATAGCAGGCCTAGCACTCGCAGGCCCGGGCCATGCAGCATTTCCTGCTCTTGTGAGTCCCCAGGCGCCTCCTAGCACCCAATGGAGCACTCAGGGAATCACTGCTTAGAGAACTCTGCATCCCCGCCTGAACGTGAGCAGGCATCTGGGAATGCAGGCTGAGCTTCCTGAGAGCAGGAACATACTTCTCCCCTATTGTGCCCTGAGACTGTGCAGGCACTAACTGGTCTTCCTTGTCGCAGGAAGCATTGAGTCGTTCCTCTGTTCATACCTTCCCCCCGCATCCGTTAGCCATCCTGAGACAAGAGGGGCAGGGTGGCACTGGATCCAGGGAGGCAGCTGAGAAGCATCTGTCCCCTCCCATCTCCAGCGGAGCTCCGTCTTCTGTGGGGACTCGGGAAGTAGGAGTAGGACGGGGCTTCTAGCCTCCCAGCCCATGCCGGTGGACCTCACGGCGGTGGGCCTAGAAGAGTTGGGAGCTGGGGTGTGGGCAGGGACCGGTCCTAGCTGTGACTGGGGAGCCCAAGTAAAGGCAGGGAGTGTGGGAGGGGCCCTGCACAGCCACCTCTGTCCTTGCGCGAACACCTGCCGCACCTCTGCCGCAGCCGCCACCCATGGCACCTCTCCTGCTCAGCTGCTGCCTGCTCCAGGGTCCCCGCATTGCCAAGCGATGTAAGCAGAAGTCGGCCACAGGTTTTCAGCTGCTGCTTTATTTTTCTATTGGACCTATTTGAGCACAATTCTGTCCCTTGGAGCTTCTGCAGGTGCCCTTACTCAGCCTCTGGAGGATGCACAGGGAGCCAGCAGCAGCCCTAGATGACTCATGGAATGGGGGAGCTCTGTCTGTGAGTGACACTGAGGCCACAACTGTCTCTGGGGACTGGCTCAGGCCAGGCCTCTGGGTCTGGACAGGGAGGGCACCATTATTCAATCCTCTGCCATCCAGCAGGCTCTCAGTTCTCTCCTGGGGACCCATGCCATGTCACAGGAGCTGCCCCAGGCACCAGGCGGGGTGGTTGGCCACCGTCAGCAGCCAGTCCTGGCAGCAGCTGCATGGCGACGCTGTGCAGCACCATCACAACCCTCAGGCTCCAGCCAGATGCTTGAGCCTGGTCCTCCTCCCACTCTGCCCTCCACTTCTCAGCTGGCTTCAGAACTGGGCCCCCCTCAGATGACCAGGCTTCTCCTTTAGCTCCTGTTCCCACCTCCAGACCTTCGCTTTCTGCCCAGACGCCCTTCTGCCTCCGTGCACCATCCCTGCCAGGCCTGCTTTGCTTCTCTCTTCCCTGGAATGCCTTTACAGCCCAGCCTGCCCATACCTTCTCCAGCCCTGGCGAAGCCTGCTCTGACCCTCACCAGTGTGAGCCTCCTGTTGGGCCAGCTGAGATGCAGGCAGCTAGCTGCTCCTCTGTTCTTCCATGCACTGTGTTCCACTCCTAGCAGCCAGCCTGGGCATAGTCCCTTAGGCTCACAAGTGCTTTCCGTTCACTATTTTACTCAGTCTTTACAAGAGTCCCATGAGGCTGGCCAGGAAAAAATACTCTTGCTGTGCAAATGGTGAGACTGAGGACCAGGGAGGATCCTGAGGTCACTTGGTATGGAGCAGAGCCAGTGCTCCTGTGCACATTTGTGCAGCACTGACTGCCACACCAGTGGGTGCTCAGAGGTCCCGGCCACAAGTGAGCCTTGTGGGCCCAGCTGAGGCCACTCCCACCTCAGGGGCTGTGTTGTTCCCAGAGGAGCAGGCAGACCCCACCCAGGACAGCTTAAAACACCAGCAGCACTGGTAGCCCTGCTTACTTTCTCCAGGTGAAGTTGGTCAGGTAGCATGCTTGGCCTCCCGGGTCAGACTTCTGGGTTCCAGCACTGTCATCTTCGTGTGCCACTCTGCCTCCTGGGGCTCAGCTGGCCCTCTGCAGGGTGGAAGTGGGGTGCATCTTCCCAGAGTGGTGTTTGCAGATAAGGTAAAGTGCCTGGTGTAGAGCAGGATGTCAAGGCAGGGCAGTGGGCAGTTATCCTCACAGAGGCTGGAGAGAGTGTCCCCTGTCGAAGCCCATGGCTCAGGTGGGGCCCCCTCAGGAGGCACTCTCGGTGGCTCTGAGGGCCTGGTGCACTGTGGAGATGAAGGAACAGTGAGCCCTGTCCTGATTCTCCAGGCAGGATGGGATGGGGAAGCGGTGGCCCAATCTTCGGCAGTGCCATGTGGAGAGTGACCCTGCTTGGGATCTTGCTGCTTTTGGGGGAGATGCTCATACTCACGGCTGTTCTGTTTGGTTCCATAGAGTTGAGGAGGACTTAGACCAGATTCTGAATCTAGGGGCTGAGCCCAAACCCAAGTCCCAACCTAAGCCCAAGCCTAAACCCAAGCCACTTGTGGCAGAGAAGCCAGCACTGCCCAGAAAACCAGCTGTGCCCCCCAGAGCAGGCCCATCGGAAGCCGAGGTCGCACAGCAGAAGCAGCAGCAGCGGATCCAAGCCATGGATGAGATGGACATCCTGCAGTACATCCGGGACCATGATGCACCTTCCCAGGCCTCCCCCAGCCTCTTCTGATGCCCACAGGATGCTAACCTCTGCTGTACACCCTGCCATGGAGGCCTGTTTGGGGGCGGGTGGCAGGTGCCTGCCCTGTACGTCTAGTATCTCCACTCCCAGACACATAAGGATGTCCACGCCTGGACCACACCATTCTCTTTTATCTTGGGCTGTGGGCTTAATTGAAACCCCCAGACTACAACGGGGGTCACCATAGGAATTGAAGCTGTATTATGTCGGTGTAGCTGGGTATGAAGGGGGAAAGAGGGGTTGCCTTGCTCACCAGGTGCCTTGGGCGAGCTGTGTGGGGCCTCATGGTGGTGTCCTAAGAGACAAAGACACCTGCCCACTGACCAGTCTCCTCTGGGGTCTGTGCAGCCTGGCTGCTGTGACCTGGAGAGGACCCCACGCAGGAGAGCCTGGCTGTCTGGGCTGTCCTGAGCCTCCTGTGGTCCCAGCTCTGGGAAGAAGTTAGACCCAGCCCTGCCAATGGAGAGGTCTCTGAGCCTACAAGCCTAGGTCTTCCCTCCACTTCCTGTCCCAGTGGCCTTCTGGACACAACCACTGCACACCAGCACAGCTCTCAGCAGCACAGGCCGGCACGCCCCCTGGGCTTGGCCTTCTCCTCCCAAGGACATGGTGCTCCAAGGCCTTCCCATTCTCAGGTGTTGGTTTTCTCAGTGGCCTTTTACCAGGGCAGGCCAGCACCTCAGACGTGGCCTGGGCACACAGGGCTGGTACCATGTGGCCTTGGGAACCACGCCCTGAGTGAGTCATGTTTTGTGGGTCAGAGGATGTTGGGATGCAATTTGTGGGTACATTCTCCATGTTCAGAGCCAGTTTTTAATGAAACACAATAATTTTGAACAAAATGCAGCCACTGTGGTTCCTCAGATCTGCCCTGCCAGGTGGAGGCATTAAGGAGAGTCAGCACTAGGCTCTCGGCCACACTGGGGAGCCCCTGGTGACATAGGAGCTAGGGGCCTGGCTCTGTGCCTGGTAACCCACTTATGTATAACACCCACAAGAGGCGGTGACCTGGCGCGGCGGTTTCCGCGCCAGGCTCTAGAGCACAAGGTCGCCGGTTCGTGTCCCCGTCCCGACTCTTCTTATTTGGGCCGGGGAGATGGATCAATGGAATAAGCACTTCCCTGGCAAGCGCAAGGGCCTGAGTTCAATCCCCAGTTCCACCAA
>NDGM011196865.1:0-15728 GCA_002564305.1 Octomys mimax
GGTAAGCACAAGGGCCTGAGTTCAATCCCCAGTTTCACAAAAAAAAAAAAAAAAAAAAAAAAAGATTGGATGCATATGATTAAAACCGAGAGAGCAAAAATAAAATAAACATTAATTAACTGATCCATTCAATAGACCAAGAGCAGTACAATAAGCTATCCTATGTATATGTATATGTATTTCTTTTTTCTTTTATTCTTTTTTTTCCCCTTTCCCTCATCCCAGTTGTTCCATCCCTTTGAACATTTTCTTTTGCTCTTACCATGTCCATTGTAACTTTCAGATTTTATTTATTTTTTCAGGTTCTTACATTAGACAATATGATGTTGACACATGTAAGCCTAGTTTATTTTACTTTTGAGTATGGTCTCTAGTTGCAACCATTTACCTATAAAATTCTCTACTTTATCTTTTTTTGTAGCTGAGCAACACATCATTGTGCAAGAATACTACATCTTTTATTTCCATTCCTGAGTTGATGGACATCTGGATTGTTTCTAAGATTTATCTATGACACATTGCTCTGCTACTAATACGAGTGCACATATATCACTGTGGCATGATGTCTTCAGTTCTTCTAGGAAAACACCCAGGAGGGGAATAACTGGGTTGAATGGGATCTCCAATCCTAGTTTTCAGTGGGATTTTGATACTGATTTCAATAATGGTTGTCCCAGTGTACACCCACATCAACAGTGGAGAAGGGTTCGCTCTTCCTCATAGCCCCTCCTGCATTTGATGTTGGTTGATAATAGCCATTTTTTCCTGGGATCATATGGAATCTCAGCATTGTTTTAGTTTTCTGAATGACTAATAACGTTGAACATTTTTCATATATTCATCTGTCTTTGGTGTTTATTCATCTGAGAAGTATATACTAATTTCAGATGCCCATTTTTTTTGCAGTGTTAATTTTATATTCCTTGTAGTCACTGTTTCTATGAATGGGCTTTAACAAATGAACCATGGTTGTCATTTCTGAAAGTCTAGATCCTATGCATGAACTTGGGTGTTTTATGCATATGTTAACGTAATTTTCACAATATACTTCAGATAGAGTATGGCTTTGCAATTTCACAGTAGGATATAAATTCAAAGAAGTTAAATTAAGATCTTACAAATATATACAAGTGTTATACTGTACATTATAGATTTTTCTTTCCAAATAAGCCATTTTTTTAAATCTAAATACATATTGCCTCTTACTACACACATGAATTTCTTTTTCCTTAAGTTTCTTACATTTTCTTTTTTTAATGTATTTAGTACAGGGTCTACAGGGTCTCCCCATACAAATTGGACTCTTAGTGATCTGTTTCCAGCTTCTCAAGTGCTGGGATTACAGGCGCGTGCCACTATGCCCAGTCTCAATCACTGTCTCAGTGTGCTCCAGGGATGGGGCTGGCCTGGCACGCAGAGGATTGAACCCTGGTCCCTGCTTCTGCCTAGCAGGCACTTTGATCTGCTAAGCTATCTGGCCAGCTCTTCACTCTTATGTTTTTATATACACTTCAATTTACACATTTTCCTATTTCTAACTTGCTATGTAAATGCTTTTTGGTCTTATGTTTTTCCATGTTTACTTGTTTGTACACACATGCATGTTGTTTAGTTTGCTAGCATGTTCTTTAGTGGTAAATATAGATACATAATAAGTGAAGCATATTTATTTCCAACTATTTTATTTTTAACTCTGGATAAGATATGTCAGCTACATAAGTACCATTCCAGTCTGTATCGTATCCCTTCACTATTTCTTGGACATGAGATTATTTGGCTTTCTATGCTTTTGATGGCATTGATATACATCTTGTGGTCATACTAGTGGTGGTGGAATAACTCTTAAAACTGTACAACTGGCTTGCAGTGACTTGATTTGAGAAATTAGTCAGAAGAAGAGCTATAGATCAGATAGATGAGGCTGAAGAAGAATTACTTAGATAAGAATATTAAATGTGATTACCAGACTGTCAGTCAACTAACTTGTCTTTGAGACCACGGCCATTGGAGGTCTAGTCATGGGCAGAGATATCAAGAAATCATACTCTTCAGAAGCCAAGAAGCTGAGGAAACTATCTAAAGGAAATGGACTTAAGTGTTTTCTTTAAAGCTGACAAGAAATGGTGGTCAGTGTGTTCCAGGGCTAAAATGCTCTCACTCATGATAAAACTAGGTGTGTCATAGTCAACCACAACCATTTACAAGCATTTATGAACATCTCCTACTTTTCCATTGCCTGCTGTTATTTGAGTGACTAAAAATGATAAAGAAACAAGATGAGTAATGCAAGAGCCCAAGAAATTATAACTTTTCTTTTTTCTCTTTCTTTCTTTCTTTTTCTTTTTTTTTTTTTTTTGTATTTTAGGGAAGGGTCTATGGGGTGATCAGGATCTCACTACTAAATCAGACTCTACTGATCCACCTGTTTACAGCCTCCCAAGAACTGGGATTACAGGCATGCGCCACCACGCCCAATCTCAATTGCCTTCTCAGCATGCTCTTGGGGTGGGGCCGGTGCAACAAGTGAAGGATCGAACCCCAGCCCCTGCGCCTGCTTGCAGACACTTTAATCCACTGAGCTATTTAGCCAGCCCTGAAATTGTAACTTTTTAACTTAATTATTACTTATAAATTTGTGAAATGACTGAAGTTATGTTCCTTTTTACTTGTTCTTTTTTTTCTAATTTTCTAATTGACAATTATATTGTACAGACAACACTTATCTTGAGTTTACGTAAAACAGAGGCAAAATTTGAGAAGGCAGGAGAATTTAAAAGACACAATCCAATGTTAAAGAATCACCCATTTAGGTGCAGAAAGAACAGATTAGATTAGAGAAGGCACCGCCCTCTCCCTTCCTTTATCCTTCCCTGGATGCCTAACAAACTGAAGGGATTATTGGACAATTTCATAAGGGTCAGCACTAAAAATATTAAAGGACTTTTTTCATTAATATGGGAGTGAGAGCTAAAGCATGCAATTCAGATGACAGTTATGGAGGTCTTTGTGTTTTGAGTACTTATCCAACATCGTCAAAGATACAGCAAAGCACTGGGAAAGGCCTGAAGACCATAAGAAAATAAAAGACAGTGTCCCTTTAAAAATGAAAAAGGTAGAGATGCTGAAAAATAAATTAAGTGAAGCTTTTATACTGTCAAATCAAGAAAATCACTGTAAGCAGTTTTGTGAATGTGTGTATGAATCTAAATGTATTTTCACAATATTATGAGATTTGAACCCTGACATTGTCCTGTGAATAATGTACTGTTTTATCTCACTTTCGGTTAACTACTGACTATAAATCCCTTGGATTTTCTATTACATTTACCAAAATAAATACCATCTGATCTCTGGATGAAATTGCAGATTATGAAATGTTTCAGATATACTTTTATTTAATCTACCAGTAAGCACTTAGTACAAACTCTGTTACTATTTTTATTTAATAAATACATAGAGAGTTCATGCCTCTTATTTCATAATTTCTAGCATGTTAGAGTTCATAGATCAAAGTACAAATCAACAGACATTAAATAATGTCTTCTCCCTCTGCCTGTATGCTATTGTGAATAGGCAGAAAGTACAAAAAACAATGGGTTTAAAGAACCATATGAAAAATTCTAAAAGAAAGACCTAAGTATTTCCTATATTCAAATAATTTCATTTCATATCCTTGCCTCTGTACTGACATATGCAACTCCTTAAGAAAACAGTCCATGTCTTTTCTTGTTAATTATTGGTAATCACTATTGAAATCTGATTGCACAAAACAATAAATATACTTAAGATAGGAATTTGCATTGTCTTACTTGAAGAGCACTAAAAATACTTACTGGGAAACAAAGTCACTTAAACAAGAACAGAGACCTTATTAAGTTAGAATAACCCCATGATATGCATCACTAGACAGGAAGCACTGAGAACACAACATCACTTCTGGGACATCTTACTTCAGTGAAATAACATACACACAATCCATAGCAAGCAAAGGACAAACACAAATCAGGGATTAATAAAGTAAATAGATTTTCTCGTGCAAAATGTCAAGGTTGGAGAGAAACAAAGAAAACCCCAGTAATGTACCCAGATTAAAAGATACTAAAATAATTATGGCAATGAAATGTGAACTATGCTCCAATTGGCCTTGAACACAGAAAAATAGCTATAGAATTCTATTAGCTTAATTTTAATATCAAATATAGACTATTATTTAGTTAATTACATTGCATCAATATCAATTGTCCTGCTTTTGTTAACTGAATGTAGTCTTATAACAGAATGGCCACATGTTAGCGATTTCACATATAATTCTTTAGCAATAAGATGACAAAGTGGTTCTATTTCCAAGTGGCTCCAAATAACATGTGGCGTGAGTGTGCGTGTGTGTGTATGTATGTGTGTGTGTGTGTGTGTGTGTGTGTGTCTGCATGTGTGTGTATGGAGGAATAGATGACTGGGAAAAAGTGCAGTAGACTTCCTTTTATTATGTACTATTCTTATAAATTGCCTATCAGTATAAAATTATATGAAAATAAACATTACCATACAATGATGAGCATCACTAAAGTATGACTTTAGGGGCTGGCAAGATAGCTTAGCCATCTAAAGTGCCTGCTTAGGCCAGCTTAGGCAAGCACAGGGACTGTGGTTTACCACACACACATACACACACACAAATAAATAAAAAGCATGCTATTTCCCACCTTGAAGTTAACATACAGGAGCACCTGATCAATGCTGTTTGCTGTTAAATACCTCTAAGTGATGATCAGATCTAACTCTGTCTCAAGTGTTTTCTAGATTTTCCGTTCCTTTTCCTTAGTTATATGTTACCCTGAATACGTCCAATAAACTAACAATAACTAATCAATACTAAAGTACTTCTTAAAAACTATATTTAATGGGAAATATGAAATTATTTCATTGTGAATATAAAACACTGGCAGATATTGGAATTGCTAACATCTCTGATTAACAGAGCACATGAAATCTTTTCAACAATATATGCTAGGGCTGGGGAGATAGCTCACTAGAATAAGCACTTGCCTGGCAAGCACAGGGTCCTAAGTACCGGAAAAAAAAAAAAATATATATATATATATGCATATATATATATATATATGCTACTTTTATTTCAGTTTCTCATCAGTTATTTTAATTAAGATATGTTTGGAATGCTATGCATTAAAATGAAGACTTGGTGTACTGAAAATTTGAGAGTAGTCTAAAAAGTTCTGACCCTTGTGCCTATAGGAATGGCCAAATCCATGACACTGACACTGACTGCTAGTAAGGAGCTGAAGCCACATGAAGTCTCATTCATTGCTGATGGGAAGGCAAGCTGGTCCAACCAATTTGGAAAAAGATAATTTACAAAGTTAAATAAACATATTCACTTTATAATTGCATTCCTCAAAATTATCCCAAAGAGTTAAAGACTAACAACCTCAAAAACCCTACACACAAATGTTTATAGCTGTTTCATGACTGTCAAAACTTGGAAGCAACTGAACTGCTCTTAGGAGGTAAATGGGTTGGTAGGCCATGGTCCATTCAAGCAGTGGGATCCAATGCTGAAAAGAAATGAGCTATTGAACCATGAAAAGGCATATGGAATGCTTATTTGTAAGTAAAAGAAACCAAAAAGGACTACGTAGTGCGGTGATGCCAGTTCTGTGTCATTCAGGCCAACGTAAGCTCTGTAATTCTCTACTGATGGATACAGGTGATTATGCATTGTCCAAACCTATAGAACATACAACACTAAAATTTAACCTTAAGGTACACTACATATTTGGAGTAAGAATGTTGTGGCAGCATAGATTCATCAGTTTTAAAAAACATCCCACTGGTCAGGGGAATGTTGGGAATGCGGGAGGCCATGCATGCGTGGGGGCGTGGAATAGTATGGAAATCTCTGTAATTTCTATACAGTTTTTCTTTCATTCTAAAACGATTTTTATTAATAAAAAAGTCTATATTAGCACTTTACTCATTATTTCAAATTATAAAATTTCTACATATGTCTCAGTCTATAAGCTAAATATGAACAAATTGAGTCTCCCTTTAGGGCTACATCCAAATGACAACTATGGAGAGTCTTGAAACTTGCAGTAGCGCAGGGGGTTGCGAGCAGGAATACAGGGATGTGAGCTAAGATTTCAGGATGACTTCCATCTTGGCTTATACTTTTAAAAACCTTTCCAGTACATCAAAAGGGGCCCTGAGATTTTGTGTAAGACCCTTGAGCTGTTCCTTCCAGCTTTGAGCAGGTGCAGCTGTCCAGACCAAACCAAAGAAGACCTTAGCCAAACTCAATCTAAGGAATATTATGGTAGTAGATGGTGTTCAAATTCCATTTTTGCTGTCAGGCACTTCATATAAAGACCTGATGCCAAATGATTTGACTAGAGCAGTGCTTTTGCGTTTGTTACATGGGAACAAGATCCCAAATGAAGTTGTTGATTATATCACCTTTGGAACAGTTATTCGGGAAGTGAAAACAAGCAATGTGGCTAGAGAGGCTGCCCTTGGAGCTGGCTTCTCTGACAAGACTCCTGCTCACACTGGCACCATGGCTTGCATCTCCTCAAACCAGGCCGTGACCACAGTTGTTGGTCTGATTCCTTCTGGCCAGTCTGATGTAGTTGTGGCTGGTGGGGTCAAGTCAATGTCTGACATCCCTATTCGTCACTCAAGGAAAATGAAGAAGATAATGCTTGATCCCAATAAAGCCAAGACTCTGGGCCAGAGCCTGTCTTTGCTTTATAAATTCAGACTGAATTTCCTGTCACCTGAGCTCCCCATGGTGGCCAAGTTCGCTACCAGTGAGACCATGAGCCACTCTGCAGAGTGCCTGGCTGCAGCCTTCATGTTTTCTGGGTAGGAGCAGAATGAAAATGCGCTGCTTTCTCACAGTCTGGCCAAGAAGGCACAGGATGAAGGACTCCTTTCTGATACTGTGCCCTTCAAGGTTCCAGAATGAACTACCATTAGCAAAGATAATGGCTTCCATCCTTTCTCAATGGAGCAAGTGGCGAAACTAAAACCTGCTCTCACCAAGCCCTACGGCACAACGACAGCCACAAGTTCTTCTTTTCTGACTGATGGTGCTCCTGCGATGCTGATAATGTCTGAGGACAAAACTCTGGCCATGGGATATAAGCCAAAGGCATATTTGAGGGATTTTGTGTATGTGTCCCCCAGGATCCAAAAGATTAGCTTTTATTGGGGCCAACACATGGTACTCCAAAAGTTCTAGAAAAGGCAGGATTAACCATGAGCGATACTAATGTTTTTGAATTTCATGAAGCCTTCTCAGATCAAATTTTGGGAAATTTTAAAGCCACAGATTCTGACTGGTTTGTGCAAAACTATATGAGTAGGAAAACCAAAGTTGGATCACCTTCTTTAGAGAAATTTAATACCTGGTGTGGCTTGCTGTCCCTGGCACACCCATTTGGAGCCACTGGCTGTTGCTTGGTCATAATAGCTGCCAACAGTTTACAAAAGGAAGGAGGCCAGCATGCTTTGGTGGCTGCCTGTGTGGCTGGAGGGCAGGGCCATGGAATGATAGTAGAAACTTACTCAAAGTGATGGATCCAGAAGAGGTGACCAGGTCTCTGTGCAGCGCTTGCACTGGGCAATGCCATTTCAATGCATTACTAAACAGTACCTGTAGTTCTATCTCCTTGGTGGCCTTCTGTTAAGTACTTTGCTTCTAAGCCTTTCTGGTGTTCTCAGCTTTCCAGTAATCACAGGTCACTGTTGTTTCAGGGATTTCCAAGTTAGCAGAACATCATGCAAACAGATGTAAGCAGTTGTTATTGATCTCTGTTGTCATTGAGGACTGAGTGGTTACATTTTAGGATCTGAAGTCATCCTTGTGATACTTGAAAATTGCATTTGTTCTTATTTGTATCTTAAAAATAAGTATTTTCTCTAAAATACAAACCAATATGCCTCAATCAACTAATTATGGGAAAACAAATATCTAAGTATCTTTAAAAATATAATATTTAGATAAACAATACCTTGTTAGTCAACCTTAATAAAGTGGAGACGCATTTGAAAAAAATGACAACTATGGCTCAGTTTTGTCCTTTGGATAAGTTATTTTTAGTTATGAAGATAAAAGCAAATTAACTTGCATTGTAAGTGAAATTTTTGTTTTTGAAAAATATTTTTACATTTACTAAGTCAGTAATGGTTAATACAATGCATAGTTTTATTTGCTGTGTGTTGTTATATTTTCCATGGGTCCATTAAATATTCACTCCTTGACCTGTTTGCTTTCTATTTTTACAGGTTCTATTACATAGTAGTAATTTTTGCATTGCATAATACTTACATTCCTTGCTGGGAGTTGATACGTGTACATGACACGTTTCAATTCCTTCTTCCCCTCCTTTCCTTCCCCTTCCTCCTTCATCACTCCATCTCTTGACGCCTTCTCATTTGAAACAGATCTATCTCCCTACTTCTGGCACAGAAGCAGTGCTACAGTTGGAGAAAATGCAGTGGAAGATGGTGACAGCAATCACAAGCCGAATGCCAAAGGATACAACAATAGACACATAACCTCTAGCAGAAATTACATTTTCTAGAAAGTTAAGGTATTTCAGGCTGAAAAACAACTGCATGACAATCCAGTGGATACCAAGAGAATGTGGGCAAGACCTGAGAGTATCCTTATGCCTGGTTCAGGAATGGAGGATGGATACATTGCAGAGGTAGGGCGACCACGGGTCACCTGTGCTGGAGCAGCTTTGGTGTTGAGGACAGTGAAGCAACGTCAAGCATATTAAAAAGCATGCAAAGTTTCTGAAATGCATTTGTGAAAACTTCACTGATGATCAGATATTTTGAACGTATCTTTCAAGACATATTTTAATGTAGACGTATAATTCTTTATTTAAAACTCATTTAAAATTTAGAAAATACTGGACTTCTGGAGAAGTACTAAGTGTGTGCTGTGGATATAACATACTGCCCCAGAAGGTTCTCTACTAGCGTTTCACAATCAAATACATGAAATTATTTCCATCAGAATGTATAAATTCTCACATTAAACGGGACCAATCGGTTCAGACCAGATTTGTAACTAAATGAATTAAGATGAAATGTTTGCTTGTCAGGACATTTTGCTATCAGAATTGGAGATGTGGGATTATAGATGTATGTTAGAAATGTTAGAGGCACACATGAAAAAAGTGTAAATCCAAACACCAAAACACCAAAGCAAACAATTCAGTAACAATTACCATGTTGACATAACAGTAGTATAACAATGATAGACAGCATCTAGAAAAGAATCCACAGACTGAATTTGATTCATTGGCTGCCCTTCAACTCCATGTCACTGTTAAATATACTTTGCTCTCCTTCTCCACAAAGGCAGACTGTTTACATCTTTTAATACGCACTAGATTTTTCTCTAACATAAACTCTACAGTATATTATGACTTGCTGCAAATTTCACCCCACAGTTATTTTTTTTGTAATCTCCCCTGAACAGCAACATGTTAAACTGTTTTAGCAATGTATTTATAAATCAAGAGTTAAAATCAAATTCACACTAGCATTAGAATCTGGCAATAAATCTATGGGTAGTTGGAATTATATTCTATGCTATAGCACAACTGCTGAGAACCGCATGAAAAGAAAATGGATTGTTAGAAGGAACAAATTCTATTCAAGAAATCCAGTTACACATAAACCAGCAGAAATGGATCCCATGGTAGCTTTAATGGGAGTAATTATAGGTGTGTTTGTTCAACTTGAAGTGTCAACATATTCTGCCCCATAAACCAAAAAATAAATTAATTGTCAATCTGGGGAAATAAAGATTATTCACCTATAATTTGAGATATTTTGGAATGTTTCTTGCAGGAAAAGGCATTTATTCTAAATTTTCAAGGATTAATAGTTCATAGGTGAAAAGGAATGAGGTGAATACTTAAACATAAAGGAGAGACAGCAGAAGTGTCAGATGGGTCCAGTTTGAATCTGCACAATAAGCTTAGGGTGAAACATTTATATGGCTTGAAAGTCATGTTAAAGGCAGCTGAGGATTTTAGCTCAGTGATAAACCAGGTGCTTAGCATGAACAATAACCTGAGTTTAAACCTTGGTACCATACACACTAAAAAAAATCACTTTAAAATTTTATTTTAAACTGTATGTATATGGGAAATTTTTTATACGTCTCCTAAAGAATAGAATAAAAGAGAGTAAGACTGGGAATATAACTCCATGGCAGGGTCCTTGCCTAGTTTTCATGAGGCACTGCCTGAGTGCAATCCCCACCACTACGAAAAGAAAATCCAACAAGTATATCTCAGCAACCCTTGGATTCAGAATATAATAAAGAAAAAATAAAATTTATTGTAATAACATCAGCCTCAAATATACTGGTTCTATAAGAGATTAAATCTATCTATCTATCTATTGATCTATCTATCTATCTACTGTCTTGCTATCTGATGTGTGGGACACTTTTGCACAGGTATGTTTGTGCATGTAATGTGCAACATTTTTATCTGTAATATAAGGACTCAGCTCAAAACTATTGCATGCATATCACATCAACTGTAAACCTTTTAGCATAACTAGTCTGCCAGGAATGGAATTTTAGCCACCCATTCCCTGAAATAAAAGCAGCAAGATGATGCATTCTTCGGCTCATGGGGAGAAAAAAGTCTTTTCCTGAAGCTGCCTGCTGCATTTCCTTGCCTTCTTACTAATGAATGCTTTTCCCATCTTTGAACTTCTTCGCACAGAACGGTTTCCTTCGAAGTGTTTTATACTGTTGTTAGATTTCCCATTTGTATTCAAATGTACCTCATTCATGAGGAGTTGTCAGCACTAGTTTTCTATAAAATGAAAGACCTTTTTTTTAGGGGGAGGATTTTGTTTGTTTTTTACAGAACATAACTTCCTACTTCCCTAATGTCTGTCCTTAAATAACAGGATTCCCATTATTTGTTATTTTATCTTATCCAATATTTTTCTTTGGACACAAAGAATATAAGAAGCTCATGAGACTATTCATAGAACTTCACTTAGCTATGAATGCCAAGGTGACTGTAAAATTATACTATTAAAATAAAAATGGACATATCTAAGCACTGATCACTGATATCAATATTTTTAATAATTTTGTTGAGAAACAAATAGCAATTAGACAGTTTCAAAACCAATTAGTAGGAGAGTTTCAATAATTAATATATTGCATATTGTTGTGTTCTTAGTGGTTATTCATGGTACAAGACGCAAACATGATATCCTGTTCACAAACACTATTAGTACATACTCTTTCTATTCACTGAATTAAGAGAGAGTAGCTGTATATCTATCCTATTTTGAATATACAGCTACAAAGTGGTCCTTCATTTGTATCCCTTTCTTTTTGCTTAGTTTTGGCAGATAAAGTTATTCCATTGTCATTTAAATATTGTAGGTGTGTGAATTCAGCAAAATATTCCAATATAGTCCAGTAGTACAGGGATTGAACTCAGGACCCTATGCTTGCCAAGCAAGTGCTTATTCTATCTATCTCCTCGGGCCCTGGTATCAATATTGTAGGATATCACAAACTTTTTTTTTTCATTTACTTTTAGGACCATTATTCACTAGAAGCCCAAAATATTCATGTTTGGTCCATTAAAGAAAAACTCTAAGATCGTAACTTTAGAAACACTTAAAAGAAACTCACCACTTAATAAAACAAGAACAAATATCCTCTACTATGGTTGGGAATCTGTCCCACATGGAGGCTATCAGAGTGAGCTTTAGAACAATATTCGTAAAACTTTCAGCAACACAGCATAAATGATAAAGTTTCTCAAAGGCTGGTGTTCTGTTTGTTTATTTGTTGAACTCTGGTTTGGAATAATAGACAAAGAAAATTTATTTTTAGCCTTTCCTTTCTTAAATGTGAATGCCAGAATGCACAGCCTTTCTGACTCATAAAAATGTCCCACTATTACTCCTTCTTAGAGGATTATTGAGATGAGGTTAGGTTTAAGAGTACTTGTTTTCCCCTCTAATAATATCACATTCTATTTCTAGATTATTAGCAGTGTCATTACTAAGAAGTTGTCAGCATCTAGGTTAGCCTGTTGATAACTTACGTACATTTTTGCCACAAAAATTTCCATCAAAACTATAAATTTTCATTAGTTGGACAAATTCTGATTAGATCTATAGTAATAATCAAAATTTGGGTAAAGCCTAAATGAAAGCAAAATTAAATCATCACAAGATTAAATTCAGGAATGAAAGTATAAATTTATACTACTATGAAGTTATTAGACCATTTCTTCTATTAAAATAAATTAGAAATCATGTGCTAAGTAGTCAATATCTTCATATAGCTAAATAATTTATCTCAACTTCTAAAACAAGAAATTGTTGGGTTAAAAGTGTAAAATAGGGGGAAACTACCCGCTCAGGCCCTCCCTGCTGTCCCTCTCGTGGGACAGGAGCTTTCTTTCTCTCAATTAATATATTCTGCTCATAAAAAAGTGTAAAATAATGTGGAGAATCATTATATATCTATTGAGCATTTTTATGCTCTCTTTGGAAAACCATTCAAGTTCTTTATTCTGTATTGTTAATTGGGTTATTTGCTTAATGTTATTACATTTTGTTGTAAGTTTCTTATATGTTGGATTTTAGCCAGCATCAAAAATACAAATATGTTCCATTTTTCACATTGTTTCTTCACTCTGCTGGTTGTGCCATTTCATATGGAGAAGAATTTTAGTTTGACTTAATATTAATTATCTATTTTCAACTTTGTTCCATATACTTTGGATGGCACAGCCTAAAAGTACTTGTCCACACCAGTGTCATTGAGCTTTTTCTTTATGTTTTTTATATTAACTTTATGGTTTGGTGTTTTACTCAAAAGCTTCATCCCATTTTGTGTGGAGTTTTCTATATGATATAAAATAAGGATTCATAGTCATACTTTTATATGTGGAGAGCCAGTTGTCACAATATTACTGATCAAAATGATTGCTCTTTCCCTATGGTATATATATTATATTATATTATATTATATTATATTATATTATATTATATTTTTTGACATGAAGTACCCTTTAATACATGAAGCCATCCTTTAACCACCTGAAAGGAAGCTATACAACAGAGGTGTATATTCCAAATATTTCTTTGACTCCCGACACAGTGCTGTGCTTTAGGGTAACAGGAAGGATGCCAAACTTGAAAGACATTTTCTAATCAATGTTTGGTTCCAGATTTCCTGATGCAATCAGCATTTCAAGTAAATTCCACAGCAAGTGTCCAGGCTTCTTTCCTGCATGATCACCAGCTTAGCTGCAGTCTGCTGCCTCACCTGTCACTCTCAAGGAGAGGAAAGGGGCTCACTGCCAGGTCAGGCACTGTTTAACAGTGAGTGGCAAGATGCTCCTTGTTAGGCCAGGGCTTCCAGAATGGAGTCCAGCCAGCTCACTCGCCGGACGGATCACATGCAGGCCTGAGGCATGTGCCAATAAAAGGTAAGTTTTTGAGAACTAAAAATGGAGAGTAGTCACAATTTTGAGTACTGTGAGGAAGATGGTAGAACATTTAAGTGAAAATTAATAAAAACCATGTCTATATAGTTCTCTGAAAGGCCTGAGAATGAGAATTAAATTTTGAACCTCAGAAGGGGTTTGCCATCAGGTAGGGCTAGGATGCCTGCTTGGGAGCTGACAGGAAAATCAATTCTACTGAGCATCTATACCAGCTAGTTGGCAGGAAACATAATAGAACCAATAAGATGCATCAGTTCTTTTTTTTTTTTTTTTTTTTTAAAGAACATGGCTCCTAAGGGGCAGCCTGAGGTGAGTGCTTCTGCCATGGCCTTGACTATTCAGCTATCCAGAACTTGAAAGTCCTATCATATGAGCAAGTGGCTATGAGCTACCTGTCGGAGGTAGGCCCATTGCTTAGCTTTACTGATCAAAATGATTGCTCTTCCCCTAATTATTAATTAATTATTATTTACTAATTGATTATTACTATAATAATTATTAATATATAAATAATAAATAATATACATATATAAATAATTATATGAAATCTAGGATTGTGATACATCCCCCTTGCTTCTTGTTACTCAGAATTGCTCCCACTATTCTAGATATCTTCTTGTTTCACGTGTTTTAAGATTTCCTCTACTTCTATTGGTATTTTGATTGGAATTGCATTTCAGTTTTGAAATCAAGACTATTTGTCTACTTATTTTGCCTGCTCAGGAATACAGGATACCTTTTCATTTTCAGATGACCTCATCAATTTCTTTTTTCAGAGCACTGTAATTTTCCTTGCAGATCTATTTCACTTCTTGAATTAGGTTAAATCTAGTATTTAGTATTCTTGATGCTATTATGAATGTTGTCCATATTTCCTTCTCAATGGACTCTTTTTTGTATAGAGGAACACTATTGATTTTTTTGTGTCTTGATTTTGTATCCTGCTACATTGATGAATTTTGTTATTAATACTAGGAATTTTTGCTTCAATTATTTGGGTCTTCAATGTAAAAGACCATGTCATATTCAAATAGCAATTTGACTGTTTATTTTTTATGTTTCCCTTTTATGCTTTCTCTTGCCTGATTGCTCTGGTTAATATTTGGAGTACTGCATTAGACAGGGGTGGTAATTGTGAACATCTTCGCCTTGTTCCTGATTTTAGAGGGAAATCTTTCAGCTTTTTCTCCCTTTAATGTGAAGCTGCCTATTACTTTGTCATAAATGTCTTTTAGCCGATTGAGGTAAAATTCTTCTATATCTATTTTTATCAGGGTTTTTGTGATGATTGGATGTTGGATTTTATAAAAAGCTTTTTCCGTGTCTATGAGATGATTGCACACTTTTTGCCTTTGCTTGTGTTTATGTGGCATATTACATTTATTGTTTTGCATGTGTTGAAACATCCCTGGATTGCTAGAATTAAATCTACTTGGTAATGGTGCTCAACATTTTTGATGATATTTTGTTTCCAGTGTTTTGTTAAGAATTTTTGTGTCTATGTTCATTAGATTGATTGGCCTATGGTTTTCTTTTATTGATGGGGCCTAGGCTAGCTTTGGAATGAGGATAACTGTAGATTCCAAGAATTATTTTGAAAGCCCTCCTTCCCTTTTAATTTTATTAGTGTTTGAGGATTATTGTGTCCTCCCTGAAGTTCTCATAAAATTAAAGGGTGAATTCATCACATCCCTGGCTTTTCTTAGTTGGTATATTTTTTTAATTACAACCTCTGTTTCATCTCTTGTTATTGTGTTGTTCAAAGTTGTTTCTTTTTCTGTCTTCTTGGTTAAGTTTTGGTAGTGCATATGTGTCTATTAATTTTTCCATTTCTTTAGGATTCTCCAATTTGTTGGAGTACAATTCTTTTTAGTCTGCTGTTGAATTTGGTTTTCATGTATGTTGTAAGATTTTTGCATCTGCATTCACCAGGAATATTGACTTGCTGTTTTCTTTTCTTGTAAGTTTCTTATCTAGGTTTTGTATGAGAATAACGTTCATCTCATAAAAATCACTTAGGAAATTTCTTCTTCACTTTAATTTTTTTTAGGAATTTGAATAGGATTAGTGCTAGTTGCTCTTAAACATTTGACAGAATTTATTTGTGAATCTATCTTATTTTTTTTAAAACATTTATTTATTTATTTATTTAGAGAGACAGAGAGAGGAGAGAGAGAGAGA
>NDGM011196868.1:0-16097 GCA_002564305.1 Octomys mimax
GAAAACTACAGTATTTTCAAATCATTTGAAACCTTAATGAGCTGATTTTGAGTTTTGTAATTATAGGTAGAATGTAGTTTTCTCTTGGTGTAAACTAGTGTTCTTGCTAAGTCATCATCATTCATGACTGTTCAAAGTTATCTAACATGGTCTTTTGGCTTGTTGACTGGTAGTCAAATACATTTTTAGCCCCGTGTGCCCTCTAGAGTGTGTTCACACAGCAACTTCCTGTAGAGTTCCACTTGTTAGGCACACACTAAAACTTACAGACTAAAGGCAAACCCAGTGCCTGTGCACATTGCTCATCTTCCTCATTGTTTCCTCCTGACTGGAGAGATTCACCCTGCACATCTGACTCTTAACACTCAACAAATATTGAGGGATTATGCGTGCAAAATTTAATCTTTATTTTCCCGTATTTCCCTCTTCTCCAGACCTCTGCATCACATGTAAAGCTGCCTCAGTCTCCTATGACTTTGTCTCAGTCCAATCAACTCATGAATGTGGCTGTTTTCAGCATCACGCTTAAGAGCTCTCTACACAGACCCCTGGCACTTGTTCTGCAGGGAGCTTTCTATGCTTCAGCACTCTGGTTTACCAAATCAAGTTGTCTCCATTTTCCCATGTTCTGAGTTCTTTTCATAAATAAAACTGCTTGCTTCCTTTCCTACTGGGAAAGAAAAACGCTTCTGAGAAGAAAGGATACTTGTTGAATCCAAGTTTTTGACTTTAATTCTTTCAGGGATCACAGTGCTATGCTGAATTTTCATGGAAAACTAAGAACTGCCTAAATGAATAAGAAAACTAAGAACTTTGTAAAGGAATGAAAATATAAATTAGAGGAAATATATAAGAATAAATTAATCAATAAATAGTAAGAATATAAATATTTGTGGTGGTACAAATAGAACAAACCATACCCTAAAACTAAGTACATTACTGAAAATTCTAATGAAAAAGTAGATGTAAACTTATATATAATAAAAGCTAATACTATTCTATTTATAAGATAGTGATATATGATATGATATATATATATCAATAGTGTTGAAAAACAAACATTATGCAAGACTGAAGGAAACTTCAATAAGAAAAAGTAATTAATTAGAAAAATACAGTTTTGAATTTCACAGTGCATATAATAATCCCAAAGTACAGAAAGCAAATTTGGACACACAAGTGGAGATAAATGTACAATACAATACTTTTTTATATACTTTTTTCTACAAAGATAGAGTAAATGAACCATAAAATCAATAACATGTAGGTTTGAACAACAGAAGTAATATTGTGTGATAAAAATGAATTTCAATTCTAAACTGAGGATCTTCAAGGTGTAAAAGGAATGTGGACAATGAAGTGACAAAATAGAAAACTAAAATCAGGATCATAAAAATGGAATAGGATACTATAAATAGAAAAACTAGGAAAATGCAAATCCATCAATAGAGTTCTCTGCCTGGTTAATCACTAGAAATACACAAATGCTTTTAACGTTGAAAATTCTTGATATCAGCCCAAGAATGAATGCTGAGTCAAGTTCTCCAGAGGCAATGTCCAGGAATTACTCCTATGAAAAGGCCTCATATTTGGGGTTAATTCCCACACACAGTGCGGTCTCTATGTGTATGTCTATATATAGACATATACGTCTACATATATGTCACCGTATGTCTATAGCTGTGTATATGCATATGTACAAGTGGATGTACATCCATTTATTCTGAATTCTGCCAAGGCACAATAAGAACAAAACAGCACACATATACATACACACTTATATACCAAAAGTGAAGTCCATAACTCTTATCTCAGGAAACATGAAAGAAAACTCATTCCCTATGAGTGGGTCTGGAAAGAAATCTCTCTTTTGGTACTGTTTGTATAGGATTCTGAAGGATCAAGTAATGGGAAACCTGGTGGCTCCTTTTAGTCTGGCCCCTGCTTGGAGGGCTCTTCTTCAGGTACAGTAGATAAGAAGGTGTATTATATACAGTAACTTAAAAACAATAAAACTTTCTAAATGATTTTTGTCATTCCCATATACTAGCAGGCATAAAACAACATCAACAATAAAATATTCTTCCTCTATAAGAGGTAATCTATTGGTCAGAGGAATAGGAAATAAAAAATATTTTCATTTGACGATGGTCCTCCAAATATTAGGCCCTCAGTTGTTTCTCATTCATGAAGATCTACATTAGGTTCCAGCAGTTCCACAAAATCACCGTTTAGCTGTTTGTGTAGTTTGTGCTCCTAGCGCCTTCTGCTGCAGCTGAGCTGGCTCCCCTAGCTGGGCTTGTTTGTGTTTTCATGCTGCTCTAGAATTGCAGGGGGAAACCTGCACTGTGCCCTCAGTTCTCTGAAAGTGTTCTGGACACATATTCACTTATTTTTGCCTGTTGAAAATTTTAAATCTAGCTGATACTAAGAAACTAACAGCAAGGTATAGTGGTGTACATCTGTAATCTGAGCACTCAGAACGCTGACCAGCTGGAGGCCACCCTGGGCCACATAGCAAGTCCAAGGCTGAGCTGGACTATAAGAGTGAAACCCTGTCTCAAACAAAACTAAACAAGGAAGTAAAATATAATCGTGTATTTGCTTTTAATAAGATATATTATTCCTTGAATTCAGAAATGTCCCCAAGTTAAGTAAAGTTCTTTAAAAATAGCTACATTTACTGAAATTCTCGCTATGCTTTTCTATAGTAAGTATGTAGTTTTAGACTTTGCAATGACTTTTTATTAAACATTAGAAAAATCAATCTGAATTACTGCTGTAATTTATCATGCTTAGCAAGTACAAGTCCATGACAAAAATTATTGCCAGAAATGTCTGCTAATATGTAAATGAGGATTCTATTCCTTCAAGTTTCATCTAGCAATTACTTAGCTTCTTTTAAAATATGATTTATTGATCAGAAATTTTTAAAGATTACGAAAAAGAGATTTTTAAAGATAAAATCTCAGCTCTTTTATCCTTGGGGCATACTGAATTTGTTAGAGTTTTGAAATGTCCATCCTTTCTCATGCTGTGACATTTATCTAGTGCAAACACTGCACATTGTGAAGTTGAGCACAATACCACCATGTTTCACATTCTTACTTTAAAGCAATTGTTAAAATATACTTAATTCTTTTGGACCTTTTTTTTTTGAAACAGCATCTTACTATGCAGTTCACACTCATAGCGATCCTCCTGTCTCAGCCTCGCCAATGCTGGGATTACAGATGTGTGCCACCATGCCTGATTCCAGGGATCAAACTTGAGACCTTGCACTTGCCAGGCAGGTGCTTATGCTGCTGAATTATCTCCCCAGCCATGCACTAATTTTAAAAAGTGAATAATTCGATCACTGATATACTCAGACCTTAGGAGTTAGAATATTTTCCCAAAATTAATTTTCCAGTTTTTATCTTTAAGAAGAGTTTAAAGTATATGGACAAAGAAAGATATTTCTGATCTCCCCCTTGCCTTCAGTAAAAAAAGCAATAGGAAAAACCAAATGTCATGACAAGCTATTTCATTAGAATTTTTTAGGAGATCACTGATAGTTTCACAGCTAAGTTATGCAGAGCCAGTGAGATATAACTTTATTTTCACAACGAGTATTACCTATTGGAGGAAAGAATTTTTATTACAGGTAAAAGTATCACTATTTTCTAACACATCAGATCAACTTTCTTAAATATAACTCTGTGCCCATAAATTATTCTTAAGAAAAACCAATCACCCATTCATTTGTTAATTTGTTTATTTTAATTTTATGTATTTACTTTGGACATTGAGGATTCAACTCGTGGCCTTTTGACTGAACTGTTTTCCCAGCATTTTTTCATTTCTTTGTTTTGAGATAGGTTTTCTCCTAAATCACTAAGTTTTCTAAATGAGACTCAAACTTGCAACCTGGCTGCTTCAGCCTCCCACAATACTGGGGTTCCTAGTGAAGTTTGAAAGGAATTAACTTGGAAATAATTAATGGTCAAAGTATTCCAGACGATATATATATATATATATATATATATATATATATATATATCCCTGTTCAGTATTTTCAAGAAAAAGTTGGCTGATTCCTTTAGCTTAGGCATGTGAACAAAGACAGGTCATAGTGAGAAATTCTTATACTGTAATTATGGAATTCTTCAAAGTAAAAAGTGTATCCAAAATAAGATGATAAAACAAGAGAAATAAAATGGGACTTAGGCACTGCGGCCCATATCTCGGCTGAGACTCGGGTAGTGCTGGAGCAACAAGATGATGAAGTCAGAGGACTCACGTTGACACACCAGCACACACAGACAATGTCCTCCACAAGAAACCAAACACTAGCTGCGGGACTCTAGCACAGCAGTGAGTTGGAAAATAGCCACATCAAAACTGAGAGAAAATGAAGACACATATTCTTGCCATAAACTCCTTCAGCAGCGTAGCATCAAGCAGTTAGGAAAGAGCTCTTACCTTCTCACTCTTCCAGAGGAGTTGGAGCACATAGCAGCCCCCAGGTGATCTTGCTGCTCTCTGAGAGTCCCTTTCTTCTTTTTGGCTTTGTTTTCTTGACTGAGTCCTACTTTATAACCCAGATTGGCTTTCAACTAACAGTGATCCTCCTGCCTCTGCCTTCCAATACTTGAAGGCCTTGTTTCTAGCTCATCTGTGTCCAAGAGCTGGTGTCCTGCCATTTTCCAGCTGCCCAGAACTATGGAAAATAAAGAAGTAGTTTTGAATGGCTTGTGCTAGGCCACTGGAGACCATGAGGAGCTGTGTGACAATTCAAAAGAGCATATGGTTTCAGCAGACACACACACTGCCAGAGCCCTGCTTCCTGGCCCACCACAGAGCAGGCAGATGCCTGGCTCAATTGCCTAGCATCTCCCTGAGGAGAAGCAGAAGTGGGCCACACGTCTAGCATTCATGCTTTTCTGGCAGCCGCTTGAAGGGCTAGGTTCTTTCTAACCTCGCTCAGCATACTGTGACCACCTGAGGGACACCAGGCATGGACAGCAGGTGAAGAATGGTTATGGATAAAGAATCAAGATAAATGAGGAGACAAAGAGATATGATCTACACATGTAAAGCTCACTAGATAACCTTGCTAGATGTGTCACTCACACAACAGAGACTTCAAAGTAATGGTCATCGAAACTCATTGCTGCTACCATAATATTGCAGAAATAAAATTAGAATTTCAACAGGGAGTATAAACATAAAAAGGTACCAGATGTAAACCATGGAGTAGAAGAATGTGATAACTGAACAAAAACTTTCAATGTCATGATTCAAGAACAGACTAGATCAAGCAGAAGAAAAGATTGACAAACTTCAAGAAAGATTTGTCCAAAGTAAAAATAGTCTAAGGGATTATGAAACACTCTCAAAGAGAACTATATATATCATATATATATATGATATATATATATATCTCCAGATATATATGCATTATATATATGATATATATTGGTAATATAGGTCAACCTCAGGACCTTGAACTACGTATTACATATTAAATTTTATATATTATATTTTATTATACATTATGTATTATATTTTATATGAAATATTCAAGGGAAAATAGACAGAACTAACTCTTTCAAGAAATAATAAGGAAAACCTTTCCTAATCTTTGGAAGGATATGAAACCTAGATCCAAGAAGGGCAAAAGACAGCAAATAAGATGAAAACAATGAAATACACACCAAGACACATAATAAAATTGCCAAGTGATGAAGACAGTGTTGAAAACAGCAAAAAAGAAGTGTCTTGTCACTTAAAGGGAACATCCAAGAGCTGGCTCCAGTCAGCAGAAACCTTAGTAGGATAATAAGTCTCTGGTCATAGAAGGGTGGAGAAAAGCTTCCAACCCAATACTACACACAACAAATCTACCCTTAAAAAAAGATATTAGGAATTAAGAAAACAGTTTTCAAGTAGAAGGGGAACAAGAGGTTGGAGGGAAACAAGGGGTAGGAAAAGAACTTAAGGTCTGGGGAGATAGGTAGGAGGTGTAAGCGCCTGCCTGGCAAGTGTAAAGACCAGGGTTTGATCCCTGGTATCTCATGCAGTGCCAGCCGTAGAACTCCGGGTGTGCAGTGCTGGTCACCAAAACTGAGCATGGTGGCACATGCCAGGTGTCTCAGCACTGGGGAAGCTGAGGCAGGAAGATTGCTGTGAGTCCAATCTACATAGCGAGATCCTGTACCTAACAAACAAACAAATCTTAAAATAAGTAAATAAATGTAATCACCATGTACTGCAAAGAGTTTAGGAAACAAAACCACCACACTACCAACTTTTCAAGAACTGATAACTTGTTTTCGACAACTATTTCTGTTTGCTACAATGTAAGATACAAGCAACTAGACTGGCTTGGAGTTTATATCTATCTTCAAGTTGAAACAAAGGGAGAATAAGCAGAAGCATTATAACTTAAAAAACTAAAAGTAAAGGTAACTTTATAGACCAGTATCAAACAATATCTTACTCTAGGAGTTGTGCATAAATCATTTTAATTCCAGCATAAAAGTTAAAAGAGATAATTATTTTAACTAATATTGTGTTTATGGATACCCAGTATAAGTAGATATGTGCTGAGATATCAATAACATGCAGTGTGAAGTCGGAAAGTTTGACATGTGCATAAGTTGCTACCAGCTTACGACCTGTAGCAGTGAGATATTTCATGGAAGCCCATGGGAACCCCAAGAAAATACCTAAAGAGAAAGTAACCAAAGCCTATCAGTGCAAGCTCTCTGTGACTGTTAAACCCAGTCATCAACTTGATTGACTCTGGAGCAATTCAGAGATGAGCACACATTGGGGGGGCGTGATGAAGGTGTGAACTAGGAAAATATATTGGTGCCCGTTCGCTCCCTCCCCGCTTGTGTTTCAGGGCTCTGCTACTCGGCCACCGTGGGAGCAGCAGCTTTGCTTCTCCACCTTTCTGTCAGGATGGTCCTGCCTTGGAGCCAGCCAGCACTGAATCCTCTGCCGCAGCCAATCTAATAAATCTTTCTGCTTTAGGTTGTGTCATGAATTTTGTCCAGAAAAAGGAAAGCTGAATAATATACCAGCAAGCGCGCTCGCGTGCGCGTGCCCACACACACACACACACACACACACACGCACGCACACACACACGCACGCACGCACACACACACACACTGGAGCTCATAGGAAAATAGCAAGAAATGGAAAATACAACCCCCACCCCAAGAAATCATTTAACAGGCCTAGCCAAATAGCTCAGAGGACTAAAGTGCCTGCTTAGGCAGACGCAGGGGCTGGCGATTCAGTCCCCAGCTGTGCCGGTCACTCCCCGGGGCACACTGAGACAGCAATTGAGACTGGACATGGTGGCGCATGCCAGCCTGTAATCCCCGCACTTGGGAGACTGAAAACAGGAGGATTACTATGTATCTGATCTGTGTAGTGAGACACTAGACTGCATACTAAATACATACATAAAGAAGAAATAATTGAACAAAGTGACAATAGTAAGTCATTGCTCACTGATAATTGTTTTAACTGTAAGTGGATTAAATTTATGAATAAACAAAGCGGCGACTGGGTGAAGGAACAATCAATTACCTACCCATTCTTGCTGTTTCTATGAAACTCACTTTAAATGCAAGGAAGTGCACATGCAGGAAGTGAAGGGATAGAGAAAGATATTCCATATTTCATCATTATAGCATCAGATAAAAGTGATATAAGTCAGAATATGTCTCCATATGAACAAAAGTGATTATATAAGCACAGATTCAGAGTCTGGGGAGAGTTGTGCCCTAGTTGGCTCATCTTTTGACTGGGTTTTCATGTGGCAGAATGCGGGAGGGAGACACTGGGGTTTTTCAGAACCACTAATCCCAATCATGGGCTCTGCGTCGAAATAGTCTGTTAATGCTTTCCGGGTCACTCAAGTGTGCCTTGATATCAAAACCAAAGATTCTACAAGTAAATAGAACTACAGACTAGCATTCTTAAATAACACAATATATTCAACAAAAAAATCTAGACATTGAAACATGAAGATAGTACACAAAAAGATAAGAATATAAAACATATGAGAAAAAGAAAAGTAGCTGAAAATTCAAGGGGAGCTGGGTCAGAAAAGCATTTTAAGAAACTAAAAATTAAAATTTCAATCTATTTAAAAATCTTCAGGAATACATACAAATTACATCAAACCTGCACACACACACACACACACACACACACACACACACACGGTGGAAATGAATGACATGAAAGCCAGCCTGAATGCAGTTTCAAAATACAGAATGAGAAAATGAAATGTCAATAGCATCAGAGAAACATATATTCACACACTTGCTGCACAGAGAAAAAATAACATGCATAAAAAACCAAAATGTAAGCAATAAAAATGTGTACAGTGGGGGAAAGATTTCCTAAAAGCTAATATGCTTTTTATATGAATCTCTGACTTCATAATACTAGATGAATGCTCTACCACTTACTACAGCTCATCCCTAGAAAATCAATTTTTAGAAATCTAAATCTTTCTAGTTAAAAAATTTAACTTTTAAAGATCCTGTGGGGAAACAAAAGGAAAGAGAACAAAACATGCTTTAGATACAGTCCGCAACAGCAGAAAGCAACGCTGGAAGAGTCATATGTGAACACTCCGCACCAAGTTGAATTACTGTCAGTGTATAACACTACTCAAACCACTTGTGCTTCAGTTTCTCATGTATAGCTATGACAGACCACAATTCTTTTCTACGAGTGCTGCTGTGACCATCAGGGTAAGTTTTACATCTGAACACATTGCTGCCTTCATACAACTGGGAAATATGCCATCAAAAGTATATATTAATGTCAATGAACACCACTGAAATTATGATGAACTGAAATTTAAAATAACAAACCTCGGGGCTGGAGAGATAGCTCAGTGGTCTAAAGCGCCTACTTACGCAAGCTTAGGCAACCATGCAGGGACCACAGTTTAATCCCCAGCACCATATGTCGTGCCAGCCCCTCCCCCAGGGCAGACTAAGCTGGCCACAAAAAGAAAAAAAAAGAAAAGAATATAAAATAAAATAATAAACAAACCTAAAATGGTCTGATCAATCTTAAAATATTAACGATAGAGGCCCTTTTTCCTACTCCTGCTGTTAATCAGAATTTTCTGGTAGTTTCACTTTTACATGAGCAGAGTCAAATTATTATAAATCTGGGGTACATTAGGTCCTCCTTACCAAAATATCAGCCAGAACTGACCATTCCATTGGGATTATAACTTTACGGATCTTTCTGCAATCAAACAAACTACAAACACACACACACACACACACACACACACACACACAATAGTCTTTCTTATCAAGTTAAGAAAAATCATCAGACAGTATCTCCTATGGCAGAAGATTTCGCCTAGATAAAGTCATGACTTTAACGATAAGGGGCAGGCTAATTTAGTGTGTGACATCATCTTGGTCAGGTCAAGGAACCATCTTTATATTTGAAGTTGTTAAGTGACTTGTCTTCTGAAGAGACCTTACTGTCACTACTGTATAGAAGGCTATCGGGGCATTAAATTTCTTGTCCAAACAGAAAGTCCAGAAGCTCCTTTTCCTGGTCTGCACATCATTTGTTTGCCACAAGGTAGGATACAAGCAACTACACTGGCTTGAGGTTTACATCCAGCTATTGTCTAGAGACCTGTAGCAGCTGTTGTGGTTTGTATTTTTATTTTAATTGCTGGAGTAGCTTCAGATTTGGAATATCTCAAATGTCTGATTTAAGCCCTTCACATGGACTCGCTGCTCTCAGAAATGCAGCGTCCTCCTGAACGCTTAGGCCAGCATTTATGCATCTCCCCCAAGAATCCTTCATTTAACCTGAGTATTGTTAGGTGAACTTGCTGGATTTGCCTGGTGATTGATACAAAACATGACCCTTGAAGCTGATCCATATTGCCGTGTCTTCACAAAAGAGCCTGCTGTGATATTACCCAGAGCTGTTATGTAGAACAAGGTGGAAACAACTGTGTGCTGCAATAAGAATTATGACTGACAAATTCTAGGAAGAATTAAGTAACTATATGCACAATTGATTCACGAGAGATTAAAAGTCCACATACGCTGAATATGTATGCTAATGGCTCCAGTTTGATAGCAGAGCAGAATTCGTTGTAACTTTTAAAATTTCTAAGTAAATGATTTGAAATGTTGTTTTCCAATACTCATGCACACCATCCTCCTATCATTTCTTTTCAATCCTAACTTTCTTTAATTTTTACTCTTCCTTCTGTTTCTACATTGGTAAATTTAACTTTGTTTCCTCCAAGAACAGGTAGTTAGTTGGAATATTCAGCATGTGAGGTTCCAGCTTTTCTTATGCATTTATAGATTATAAATTCTGAGCTGAATTTTGTACTCTTGCTCTTCAGAAATTCCCTAGGAAATTTGAGAAGCACTTACCTTCTAAATATTAAATACTCCTGGTGATTTTTATTTGAAGAAAAGTTTTTCTGCTCAAAACTGTAAGGGAATGATGAAGACTTCATTTTGGGGGTCCTATTTTAAGGGAGAAGGCCACTGATGGATGCAGGAATCCTGTTTCATATTTAGCTCAGTTCCCACCAGTCTTTCTGAGGTTGCCCCAGGCAGCCAGTCCAGCAGTTCTCCAGAGCTCTGCCTCTGGAGTGGGAGACAAATGACCAGGTTCCAGCCATTGCTTTGCTATAATGTGGAACAACTACTTGAATAATTGACAGCATCATGGTCAAAGTGTTAATAACCAAATTGAATAACATTCCTTTGTGGAATTTAAAATTCAATTACCACTAACCTTTATAAAGCACCTATAAAATAAAAACTAAAGCAAGTGCTGGTGATGCTAACATATGTGTCACTAATCACTAAAGCAGTTATTACTTAGAAGTTCTTTGAATGATTCTTGATTAATGTTCATTTTGGTCATTTAGATCTGAGCCCTGAGACTTCAGGTCTGTTTGTTTTAGGCATTGGTAGCCTTGTTTCTACAGCATGTTTGACACCGTGGTCAGGAGATAAATGTTTGTAGAGTAATGAAATCTAAAACCTGTAACTGCTAAGACTTGGACACTGTTTGATGTAGGTTTTCTGAAATCCTCACAGCGACTCATAAAGGAAGTGTGTCTCCTACTTCTTAAATGAGCAAGCTGAGGCCAGAGAGCTTATATTAACCAATGAAAACAGAAAGAAAGTCCTTGGTCTGCTTTTGCTCACTCAAGATTTCCTACACAGGGCCAAGCATGCTGGCACATGTCTATAATCCCAGCATTCCAAAGGCCAAGGCAAGAGGATCCCTAAGAGTCTGAGGCCAGCTTGGGCTACATAATGAATCCAAGGCCAAGCTGAACTACCTAGTAAGACCCTGTCTCAAAAATCAAGTAAAGCAAAACAGAACAAAACAAAACAAAGGCAATTTCCACACAAACCAGAGATTCTTGTTTGAATTTTCTGCATAGCTTGCATGTTGTGCTTTCCCCCAGGTTTGTTATCATTTCATAATAACTAATCGTTTCACATCTGTGATCACCAGTGGCTCTCAGTGCGTATATTGTCTAACAGTCTCATTCATTCATTAAACATTTGTTGAGTTCCTGCTCTGAGCCATGCACTGTCCTGAGTATTAGGATATTGTACAAAATAAATCACATTTAGACCTTTCCCTAGTAGAATTTATATTCTAAAAGAGCTGAATGTAAGCAACATATTAAAATACCCTGCATGATTTTAGTCATGTTCCTCCCATAAGCTTTTTCTTGGCAGCTTCATTAACCCTTGCAGGGCAAAGTAGAGATCAGCAGAATGAATCTGAAAATGACCTGCATTTATAAAAATGCCTAAAGCCTGTGAGTTGGTGATGCACCATTCAGTTCTTACCAGGTAGTTAAGTTATATGAATATAAAAGGACAATGGAGCCCAGTCAGAGAGGTAGTAAATGGGTAAGCAGTTAATTCTAGGCAAAGGAAATGTGTAAGAATGTGAAAGACAGAGACACACAGAGAAGGACTGGCATTTTCTACCCCATATAGTATAAGTACATTCTTTTAGAGCTATTTTCCTCATGTTCAAGCTTCAGCACTTCTTTCTACTTTATTCAGAGAGCAAACTCACAGAATGCAGAAAGACCAGCCAAACCAGCAGACCACCTCAGAATGATCTCAATGCTGGTACAAATTCAATGAAGGAAGACAAATTCAGCTAACTTTAAGTAATTTTATGTCTATGGTAGCAGATATCTTGTAGATAGGTATTTAAACAAAGGTCAAGTTTCTTGTCAATCCCAAGGCATCACAGACTATGCATTCTTTGTTATTAATGAAAATATCTAGCTTAATTCAGCTGAGCTTGCATGTAGAACAGCCAGAGATTCAAAAGGTCAGTCCATGACAAAATATAAAGAAAATTAAAGAATCAATCCTTAAGTTATCTTTCTTTCCATTTAACTGTGTTATACCTTTCAGTTTTTATTTCTTCTTTTGTGTTCTTACACTAGGGAGACAATATGATATTTACACATGTGGGTCTGGTTTATTGCACTTATGGCTATAGATTCAAGCTGCATCTACTTACCAACAAAAGCTTCAAGTTTGTTTTTCATTATAGCTGAGTAATACTCCATTATATAAAAATACCATATCTTTTTAATCCATTCCTCAGATTACGGGCATTTTGGTTGTTTCCAAGATTTGGCTATGTATTGTTATATGTTACCCTGTTTCTGTCTTTGCTTTTGATTTTCTTGCTCTTATTTTTACTCTTCAAAATAAAAGAAAATTATAATAATAATAAAAAAGAATTAAGAAGATAAAACCAACATATGTACCCACAACTAGTTATCTTTGTAAAAGGCTTCAATAAATTATTAGAAGAGAAAGCCATATCAGTGATATCAGAATCACATTAATAACAGCAAACATTCACTGAAAGCCTTTTTGATACTCATCATCATAGCAGATTCTGGAGGAAGAGTTCAAATCAAGGATTCTATCTCCATGGAGCTTACAACCTGGAAGTAGTTTGTTGGAAACATGTCTAGCTGAAGTTACCTTTTATAACCTGATGTAGATAATTTTATTGAAGAGATTCAGTTTTTCTCCTTTACTCTTACATGTTTCAAAAGCAAATTCCCTTTTGTTATGAGTAAAGAGAGCTGTCTCATGTAACCGATTGCTATGTGAAACACTTCAGACCCACACATTCTCAGATCAGCAAGACTTCGCAGGATTAGCTGTATAGCCTCACACATGTAACTCATGAAAGAAGAAAATTAAACTACATCCTTTCTAAGCTGACCTGTAGCTGGATTGTGTAAGATTAACACCAGCATTAATGGCCTTGAAATGATGATCTGCCAGAAAAAGGGCTATGAGTGAATGGACTATTTTCTCTTAAAATTACCCATCTAAATTAGACTTAAAAATTTACATTTCCCTCACCCTATGACACAACTACTACTCTACCTAGAAATTTAATAAAATTTAATTAATAGAATTCCTCCTCTTGCTTATCTTTTAGTGCCTTAAGAGCATTGTAATTGGATTTTTTATTTGCTATATCATATGTTTCATATCAAAGGTTTTTTGAGTTTTATCCTTTACATAGTGATGTTTTCCATTTTGAAATGGGTAATAGAATATATCAGCCATTACAAGGTTTTAATAACCAGTGGAACAAAGCAATAAATCAGAAGGATGAGCCAACAAATTTGGAAATATTCAGGAATGAGTGTCATCCGACAGAAAAAAAATGTGAGTAGTCTCTGGAATATTGAGTTGTAAGACTTTGAAAGCTTGCTGTCTTTCACCATTAGAGACACCTGAACTTTAAATTTAGTAACTGCTTTTCAGGAAGAGCTCAAACTTGAGAGAATGACCCGAGTAATGGGAGACACAAAGCAGTTTAGAAACAGATATTTTCAAATGCCTTATTCTATTCTAAATTCAGCAAATGATGCCCACTTATCCAATCGCTTGTGTTCAGGTTATCTCAGTGTTGCAAACTCAGTAAAAGACAAAAACTTAAGGGTCATAAGGAAAGACAGAGTGATCAATCATGGGTCCTTTCTGTTCTAAATATTCTACATCAAATGCTGTCTTCAAAATTCAGGTAACTATTGAGTTAACGTAGCATTCAGATACTTGATACTAAAAAAAACCTTTAAAAATGAATGGCTTTTATATATAAACAAATACCAAAGGAAATGCATGTGCAAACAATGAACTTTTGCAAAAATAAGAAAATGGTTAAATAAAATAATTTTTAAAAGCACAATGCAATTATGATGAAGACACCCTGGTGCTGAAGGTAGACAGTGACTGATCTTTAAGTAAAGTTTTCACTGGCAAAGAGGATTCTTTGAAGAAAAAGATTGTTGTTTTGTCAAGGCTACACCATATACTTAGCTATTTTCTCACCTAAATCAAATGTCATCATAGATGATATTTTCATTTATGTCCCCTGTTCATCCTATTATTCTGAAAGCCTTTTTGGTTTCTAGGCAACCATGCTAGTACTTCTTCTTCTTCTTTTTTCATAGTCCCTCCCTCTCCTGCACAGCAATAATTATCCTTAGGAAAAGATTGGTGGCCTTGCTGGAAAATATAGAGCTAGAGCTCAATGCTAATCAGAGAACAAAAGGAAAAAACAATCACAATTAAAATAAATCAGTTTTTAATGCTACAGTGTAGAGTTAAAAAAAATATGTAGCCTGAAAACCATTACAAGCACAACAATAATAAAGACAGAAAAAGAAGGAAAAATGTAAGTCTTTCCAGGAAGAATGTATAAAGAAACTTAATTCATCAAATGCTCTTTAGATTTGTGCTATTTATGTTCATTAAAACCTTTTCAGGGACTAAGATCTTGCCTGAAAACAACTGTATCTAGAAAACCATTTGAAATGAGAATGGTGGAAGTGGAATGTTTATCCTGGACAAGAAATGACCAAGAGGGTAAATTGATTTTCAGATTTGTATAGGTTACAAATTACTCACATTTTTCTTCCAGAGAAACAATGACATTCATTAGGTATAAAGTACAAGTAGGATAATTTTGTCCTAATTTATTGAAGTGTTCTAGCACTTAGCATTGCCTATCTTGGGATTACACTGCCTCAAAAGTTAGTGAAATCAGTGACTCCAAAGTTTTAATGAGATGATGCCCTGTGTGTATCTCACTGTGTACCAAGATTACTTCTTGGATGTCAAAATAGTTGCATTGAGTTAATAAAGCATCAGATAAGTGCTGATTCTGACTTGGTCTTCATCCCCTGTATTTTCAGTCTCTGTGGTAATTATTCTACCGAACAAATGAACACTCACTCACAACTCTTCCCTTACCTCATATTTCACATCCAACACAGCAGCGAATCCAATGGCTTCACATTCATAATCAACATGGACTTTCCCCTCACTTTCTCCATTCCTGTCACTTGCCCCACTAACACCTCCCACCTAGCTGCTGGCATCTTGCTCTTGGCTTATTTCAGAGTGTCTACATGAGTCCCCACATTCACATGTGACATATGCAGTCTGTTCTCTGCAGAGCACCAAGCAGACCTTTTAAAAATGTACCCAGTAACGTCAGTCCTTTGCTCAAATGCTTCTGGTCATGTGGCATTTCACTTCAGACTCTGGGTTCTTACTGTGTCTTAGAGTCACAGGCTGCGGCATGCCCGAGTCCCTGCAACATGACATCTATACCTCTTTCACTCCTTTCCTTTTTTCTTTTTTCTTCTTTTTAATGATCCCTCTGCCTCAGCCTCCCAAGTTGACAAGAGATGACAAGTGTGTACCACCATGCCTGGCCTATTGATTAGTAATTTCTGCCTAAATCTATCAGGCAGTCGCTTCTTTTACCAGTGGCATTTTATTTTATTTTATTTTATTTTACTATTTATTTATTTACTTTTGGTACTGGGGATCAAATAGCATTTTATTTAAGATTTGTTTATATATTTTTTCTTTTTAATAATTTATTAAAAATAATTTTATTGACAAAAAAATAGCAATGAAACTGTTTCAAAACTGATTAATAGGACAGTTTCAATAATTAATACATTGCATATTGTTGTCTTCTTA
>NDGM011196870.1:0-16337 GCA_002564305.1 Octomys mimax
TTCATGATTAATGTTTCCAGACAAGGAGAAAATGTGCCTGAGGGATTAATGACCCGGGGTTGGAAGATCCAGACCTCAGACTTGCCGTGTCCTTCCCTGTGCCACACCCAGAGACTCTCTGATGAGCAACCTTGGATTCCACACAGTTCGGTTTGATGGGAAGCCCTTACCACATCCCCTCCGCCCACCACCTCTTTTCTGTTTTCCTTTTTGTATGAAAAGCAAAGAAAGAAACAGATCAAACCTAAAGAGATCAAGTGAATTATAAGGGAGTCCTTGACGGCTAAACGCGCCTTGCATCTGATTTCAAGCCGGAAGCTCCCACGTCTAGCTGCCTGTGATCTATTTAGAATAAAACAAGGTCATGGCGCCTTGGCCCTGATTATAAATATATTACATTGAAGTGGTGAATGTCGAATGCATGAGGAACGGGAGATCAAGAGCACCTGAGGCTGGCGCTTTTCAATCTCTGTTCTGCGCCAAGTCGGAGATTAAAATAAACACGCTCTGAAATGAATGCTCCAGGCCCCACGCGCAGAGGTGCTGCACAATTTTGTTCCTCAGGCATAAGGGGAGAGGAGAGCAGAGGCCCGCAGGAGCGAGGGAGCGGGAAGATACCGCCCTGGCTGGCCTTCCCCCGTTCCTTTGTCCCTCTCAGCCTAGGATTCCAAGCCACAAAGATATGTGGAAATGGTCTGATTTCTTCAAATGGAAGGGACGATGGCACGCATAACATGCCTGCTTTCTACAGACATGTTCAAGCTTCAGATTCTCCCAGATTTAAATGCCTTGATGCTAAAAAGCGATCGGTGATTCTGTGATTCTGCTGCTTCCTCTGCCATCACTTTCAATTAATCAATCAAATACATATTTATCCAATACATGTTTTCCCCTCTGGGCAGCGGACTTCCAACCAGAATCATTCTTCCAGTCTCAGATTCCTTCAGCTGTCTTAATTTTTTTTTCTTTCTTTTTTTTTTTTTTTTTCATTTCACCTCCATCAACTTATGGATTAGAAAGTATTCTCCTCCAAACCAGCATGCACATATAATATCATGTTTCCATTCTGCATAGTGGGAAATAGCCATCATCATATGCTACAGAATAGTGGAAGGGTTCATGCTGACAATTCTTCTCCCTAAGCATAACAAAGATTATAAAAATGGCCAAACCTGCAGAAAAGAAGAAGTGGTGGGAAATCTGGGTGCCGGCATCCTGACAGGGGATGACAAGGAGCAGAGACATGGGAAGGGAGAACAGGCCCTTGCCTCGCCCCCAGCAAGCTACTTGCCTCATCCCGCTAGGATGCTGCTCAAATCCCGCAAGGCCCCGGTTTTCTTAATTTGAAAAATTAGAGGTTACGATTAAGTCCCTGTCTGTTTCATATCGCTATGGTCCTGGTTGCCCCCAAAGCATTAATTGGATTTTACATCCTTTGGTTTCATTTCCAGATATTTAGAGCTCTCTGCATAACAAGTTACATTCACAGCCCAATTACTTTCCCAAGCGCACCAAAATTTGATTTGCTGCGTGCAGTGATACACAGCCCCAGTTTGACTCGGAAGTCAGCAAAGCCACACCAGTGATTTACAGGAGACTCCCTGCCTGTGAAATTTACCATCAGGGGAGAGCTAATGAATTTTTTTTTTCCTATGAACATATAGCTTTCCTATCTACTGGAGTCAGAGCAAGTGAGCTACACAGAACAGAATGTATGGACAACACGCTTCTTTTCACATAATGAGTTCAGGAAATTTTGCTGTGAAATGAAGGGTATCAGAGTTGTTACAATGCTTCCTAAATGAGAACGTGGATCCGCTCAGGACTTCACAGTGCTATTTCTATGTTAAAAACGCAGGACCCTTGGAGGCAGCATTTACTCTGCTGCACCTTTACAGGCATAGGGACTTCCACATTTACATTTAAATGCTGATGCCCATGTGACCTTCACCTTCAATCTGCTGTAAGGCTGGGGAGGAGGGTATTTCGATGTAAAATTATTGATATTTTATGTGACAGAAAATATGATTGGCACTTGGAAGTCACCATTGTTGTCACTGGCCACAGAGCATTCTTTTCGTCTTGTCACTGTTCTTTCAGTAATGCTGTATCCCCACTAAGTGATGTAGTCACTGCCCACCACGTGTGACCACTGACACAGAACATGGAGGCAGCCCGTGCTGAGATGTGGCCTAAGCACAAATGTGGATGGGCTGGATGCCTCACTATAGTTACTCTATGCAACATGGCTCTCAATGTCTGATACAATGTCTGATATTTCTGTATCATGCTTCATAATTTGCGATAATGTTCTTTTAGCCTACAAACTATTTTTGAGATCTTCCAGTGTTCTGTACTCTGTGCTTTATGGAAGGACCTAGAAAATTAACTCAGTACTTGCATTTAGTACTCAATGCCTGCACTTAGTACTCAGTACTCTGCATTTCTCTTCAGTTGGGGGAGCACATGTTAAAATTTTTATTTTGCATAGGCCTACAGGATTCCAGGCTATGACTTTAGCTTAAGGGATATTTCACGGCTGCATGTACCATCTATTTTGTAGGTCTGTAGCATTGTGATTGATTAAACACCAGAACTGGTTTTTTATGTCCTGGTGTAGATCCAAATTTTGTGCGTCCTGAAGCTTGTGGAAAAACAATGCCAAGTGACAATGGCAAAATAAAGGAAGCATCATAACTGAAAAGGGAGCCACTGACACTGAACAAGCATGGGAATAACTAACACCTCAAGGACACCTTCAGATGACACCTGCCTAGGTTGTGTGGAATGTATAGGAATCTTATAGGCAATCAAGACAGCTTTCCTAGACAGAGGAGAGCACAGAGAACACAGATGCTTTAATGAAGGAATAGCAAACAATGATAGATGAGGCTGGACAAAGGACTAGTAGCAGACAGATGAGCCGCACTTGCCTGCCGGGCCACAGTATGGTAGTTTTGCCCTGGAATGTAGGATTGTAAACCAGTAACGTGATCAGATTTAAGTTTCAGAAAGGGCACTGAAAATGTTAAGTAATCTAGCTGGGCACAATTTTGGAGGGTGTACATCTACCCCTCTATGAAAAGTGGCATCTCTGATTTGAAACCTGGGGCTAGAGTGTCCCTGGCAACAATGCAACAGTACAGATCTACAATGCAAATCCCTAGTCCCATGCGCCTAGACTACAGTACACCCTTTCCCTAAAACTTCCAAGAAGTCACCCAGGATTAATCACACAGGATTAACTGGGCCAGGATTAACTAGGATTCCAAGTCGGTCTTGTTACCTTCACCCTTCATACTCACCGGAACTCAGCCTCTGCCCTCAATTATACTCCAGCAGCTCTTGTTTCTCAGGGAGCTACTACTGGTACAGCACTGATGCTGGAAACCTGAGAGCTTCCACACTGAACAAGGAGTTACAGCTTCTATGCTTTGAGTGTGACCCCCAATGTTTATGTGTTGGAAATTTAATCCCCAAGTTCATGTGGTAATGATATTGGGAGGTGAGGCCTCTGAGGAGCAGTTAGATTATGAGAGTGTGACCCCTAAGATGGCATTAGTATATGTATGAGGAGAGCCTGCCAGATAAAAGCGCAGAAACTGGGGTACCCAGAGGCAATGAATGAGCATGGTAGTGCACACCTATAATCCCAGCACTTAAGAGGCTGAAAACAAGAGGATCACCATGAGTCCAACCTGTGTAGTGAGACGCTGTAGACCCTGTACTAAATACATTAAATAAATAAAAATATCTCTATAAGGAGAAGGAGGGAGAGCTGAGCTGGCATGTTTGCTCTGTGAAGACTTCTACCAGGTTACACCGCAGCACAAGAGCCTTCATTAAATGCCGGAACCATTTTCTTGAAATTCCTGGCCTCCAGAACTGTGAGCTAAACAAACTTCTATTATTTATAAATTACCTAAACTCAGGTATTCAGTGATTGCAGTGAAAAATGAGCTAAATCGACATCTGGGAAATACCACTGTCATACACACCTTTAAAAGAAGGGAATGACAACAGTCTATTTGATGCTACTTCAAACAATCATACCCCAAGCTAATCCCAGGCAGACAAGTGACAGCAGGAATCCTCAGACACCCACATACAGATACCTGCTCACATCTGCACCCCCAGGCTTATTCAAAAACAATCTGTGCCCTGCCCCACATAAACAAAATCACCATTTTCTCTTGATGCCTTCACTCAGGTTTGGGACCTGACCTGGGGCAACTTCCAGACTCTTTTCACTCTAATCAACCTTTCCTACCTCAGAGTCCCTAGTCAGGTAAGGTCAACTAGGATCATATTTAAAGGTAAATATACAACCTCCAGCATTTTAAAATCAAAAAGAACAATACACACATCACATACACACTAGAAATGTGCACTAGCATATACATTTGAACTATAGAGTTGAAGTCCATGCTTTATAGGTTAAATGGATTTTGGCTTGTCTGAGACTAGCTGGGTAAGCTTTCTTTTCTTCTCAGCATAAATCATACTCTTTTTAACTTATCCATAAATCTTGCTTCTGGAAATGCCAACAAAATCAAAGAAAGTGAGGTTAAAAATAACATTCCTGATACCACAGAAATATGAACACACACACAGAACAAACAAAATAATGATAATAAAACCCAGATGAGCCCAAAGAGCTGTGAAGCTTGGAGGGGCACCACTCTGAGAGCCATGATGGAAACCTGCCAGGAGGCCCCCAAGAAAGTGTTCTTCACTTTAAAGCCTCAGAAATTGGATTCTGTGAGTATCCTGGGCTGAGATTAGTTTCTGAAAAACAAAAGAACATAATTTTAATTCATAAGAGACTAATGTAACAGCCAGAATATTGCTTAGTATATTCTTCCCTGTAGTGAAATCAACTTGAGAAGCCAAATTCTGAACAAGAGGTTGCTTGGAGGGCCCAAGGTGGCTGGGACAGAAGGTTGTGTGACGTGTCTGTGTTCCAGAAACCAAAAGCAGCTCACACATCCAAGAGACCTTGGGGCCTTTCTCTTAGGTAACACAGAATTCACAGGGACAAAGTCTCCCCTGAATTTTGCACAATCTCTCAATAGAAGCTCAAGGCTTATTAATACAGCCAGGCTACTTCTTCTGCTTTGGTGTTATATCTCAGAGATGAGGAGAGCCAGGGAAACAGCACACCCTAACTGGCAGCATTCATAAAGCAAGAGGTCAGCATGATGTCATTAACTCATAACCCAACCAAACAGGAAACTTTGCCTCTAGACTTCAACAAAGTATTGCCTAGTTATAATTTGATTTATTTTGATTCTTTGTTAAATCTCTTTAATTCTGCCCCCCCAGCAAAATACAAAATAATGCACATCTCAAATAGCAGTATAAGATGCCTCTAAAAGCTCCACTAATATTCTTAAGAGAATTAAAAATTAGATACACTGAAAACAAGCCACAACTTACACCCATTTCATTCAATGTGATACACAGTGAAAAATCCATAAAAGCACCAGTGATTTTGTACATTGATGTTTTTTCCTTAATGGTAAGAAGTTAGTAGAAGCTGGAGGTTTGTACACTGAGTACTAGATAGGTAGATAATTATTCAGGAGTATAAGAGAGGAAGGAGATAGAATCAGAAATACCAGTGTTTAAATGTGGGTTCCCCATTTACAGTTTTTTACATAGTCACAGCTTTTAAATGGGGTTAATGACATAAAAAGTGTAAGGCTGTTTTTAGAATGCACATGAGCGGCTGACCTGTGGAGAAGAAAGAACATCAGTGACGTGAGCTGTGGGCACCATGAGGACCCGTCCTGCTTGACCTGGGGAGCTCTGAAGGAGACCAAAACACCGATCAGAAACCAAAGCCATAACAGTTTAGAGGGTGGGTTGGAGACATTTGCTCATTTTATTCTATGCCTTCCATGGTTGCACTTAATTTTTAACATGTGCTTTTAGTAAACTAAATTTTAATCAAGTTTGTTATTAGGCCTTAGCATAGCTTCAACTCCAGGCTCCTATGGCATGCCCTCCAAACAAGCCAGCGGTTGCCCATGTCTTCCTCTTGTGTCTGCCTCACATTTTCTCCTTTTCAATTTAATATGTCTCTTACTGAAATAATTCTTACTGAATTGTCTTTTAACAGAAATAATAAATGATAAAAATTTCTAAATAATAAAGTCTTTATAAATCTGAATTTGTCTATATCTTGCAATTGTTCTTGACCATGACTTTAGCTGCAAATAGATTTCTAGTGGTTGGTTTCTCCTTAGGAATATATATATATATATATATATATATATTATTCTTTTCAGATGTGAGAACTCTGTCATCAACAAAATTACTTAGAAAAAAGTAAGTTTCTTCTTCTGGTTTTCTTGGTGTGGATTTATTTTTTAACTTCTGCTTGTAACTCAGTGTTAAAGTTGAGGGTTCATTTATTGGTCTTCATTGTTGAAAAAATTTAGCCACAATCTCTCCAAAGCTTCCCCCTCAGCTCTTGTGCCTATTCTTCTCTAGAACTCTTAAATGTTAGATTTTCTAATTTTTCTTCAGTTTTTCCATCTCTTTATCTCTCTGCACAATGAATGCTGCACAATGAATGACTCTATTAGGTTTTACAACTCAGAAAAGTCTTTTTCCTGGGGAGTCTAGTTACTGATCAACCTGGTAAGTTTTACTGTGTTCTAATTCCAAGTATTATACAAAAAAAGAAAAAAAGCTATAGTGTTAACCTAATTCCCTGAATGCGTCACAGGGTTGAAAATACATATTCTTATGCAAATATTCTTTTCCGGATAGGTGCTGCTGGAGACAGTCCTGATTTGTACTCTGCATAAATAGAAGCTTGTCATTTCAGTCCCTTCTTGGTGACATGTTGGACATGCTGGGTAAACTCAAGCCAGAAAACATTTCTACTATTCATGCAGACATATATCTTTCCAGTTAATTATCCACCCTGTTTCAAAGCATGCTTATTTTTGAAGTGTCAAAATGTACTAATCTATACTGCAATTGTTTGGAAAACTTCATCAACTGGTATATTTCAGCAAAGAAAGACATCTGATGCCAAGCTCTCTCTCTCTTTTTTTTTTTTTGCCCTGTCACTATAAATGGCTTTCCTATTTTCAACAGTTTTTCAAAATCAAAGTCATATCTAAGCTGACAACTTCTTTGGCAAGTTTCAGCTTTTCTGCTCAATGTAATTTGAAACAGCCAAGGAAGCAAAGCCTAAACAATAAGGTTTTTAACAGTAATGGTGACAGATCCTTAACTACTGTCACACTGTCTGACACCAAAGACTGGAGAGGAAATTCGTTAAATAAATACTTGCAGTTAAAGAAATAAACCTGGATTCCGAGTGTGTGTCCCAGGTTGTAAAACTGTGTTAAGACCTGAAAACTCAGGGATGGGAAGCACTGAGAAAAACATACCTGAAAAGTCCCTCAAGGAATTTCTCTTTAACCTTCACAATATTTTTTGGCTATCCAAAGATTGTTTAAAGATCATAGAGAACGAATAAAAGAATCAAGGTTCTCCCTGGTTAGCTTTACACTTCTTTGTTTTAATTTTTTTTAAATCCATGTATGTTTGAGGTACATACTCAAATGCCTATTAGGAAGTGAGTAACATGTACTGAACAAACCCAGACTTTTTTGATCCCTTCCTCCACTACCTCCTCTTCCCTCTATCTCTGGGTCTTCATGTTACTTCTATCCAAAACAACACTGTGTACTTTCTAAAAGAGGAGAAAATTCTCATGTAACCTTCGAACCATTATTACCATACACTTACAAACAAAATTTGTTTTTACTGTAGAATAAAAATTTCTTCCTTTTTGTTGTTAATATTTTTAGAGAAGCCAGAAACTTCCTAACTTACAGAAGTTTTTCTCTTTCAGAACTATACAACAGTTTTTAAAATTAATGAAAACTTTCACTTTAGAACGTATGCATTCTATTTAGAATTTAGGAATTCTATTTCATATGTGTCATCTTATAACCAATAACTGACTTTTAACATTTATTTCTGTCTTTGTAATAGAATTCTAGGCCTTAATAATCATAACCCCATGAAAGTCATGCACAGGGTTTAACAGTATCAAAAGAAGGTACAGAAAGTATGTATGTAAGGCATTATTCTGACAGCAAAACAAAGTAGTCTTTTCCAGAATAAAGACTGATATTAATGACTTAATTTTATTGCTTTACAGTTGGAGATTCACCTCACTGGTAGACCACTAGCCTAACATGTATAATGTCCTGGGTTCAATCCCACTGGTAGAAGGAAGGAGTTGGCTTCAAATATTAAACAAAAGTTATTCAAAGATTAATTCAAGGATCTACCATAAGGTACATTTTATTCAGCACCACCGCAATGGGTGGAGGGACCACTGCAGTGGGATTTTGCAGTGAAGAGAAATTAGACTCAACTCCAAATACAGGATATGAAAGCAAGGATTTTATAATGAAAGAGCGGTGTAATACCAGTGAATGGAAACTTACCCAGGGGAAATGCCCTAGGTAAGGGGGATTCAGGCCAAGCCACCATGACAGGATTCTGTATGGGCCACAGGTCGGGGTGATTAGGCATCACCGGGGTTGGTGGTGGAGGACAAGGAACAAGTGCGCTATGCAGACTGACAGATACCAAGTGTGGGGTACTGGACACACTGAGACTTGACAGGGCTTTTCAGTAAAACAATAAGCATGCAAGAACACAGATGCCCCTGCAAGAATATTCAGCAGCCTGAAGCCTGGCCAAGCAAAGAACCTTCATCACAGTTGAAAAGATTAACCTGAGCTTGTTCTAGCAATTATCTCACAATTAGGAAATTACAAGATTGTAATCAGTGATACTTAGGAGATATGTGCATATATATCCACATATGCATATACACAGTATATATTTTAATTTATATATAATACATTCACATAAATATACATCATATATTTGTGTTACTTGTATTGCAATGATCTGTATGTTTTTAAGTAGCAATAATAGAGTCACCAAAAATGTGAAGCAGGAGCCAAAGTTCTTAAAACAACAGGAACATGCTAAACGGAAACTTCAAATATGGACAAATGGGAAAGAAAATAAGAGGAAAGTTAAAATAGTTGAAGTATCTTATTTCATTGGGAGGAGAAAAACTATTTTATTGTGGGAAATTATATCCGCTAAATGGAAATAATAGCATACTGTCTTCACATGGCATGAAGAAATATGTGTGCATCATGGTTCCGAGAGACGGAAACTTAATGTGGATTGGAAAAATATGGAGCATTATTAAATTTACATAGGAAATGGAATGAATATTGACTTGATTCAATCAACAAGAAAATAAGAGCAAGAGGAAAAGGCATTGAAAAACTAATCTAAAGGTAAAGAGGAAGAAAAAATTAAAGTACATTAATCATTACATGAACTGAATTCTTGCAATGAAGGAGAGATTGCCTAATTGGCATGAGAAAGGCTGTAATGAACTTACAAAAAGTACTAGGATAAGGGAAAGTTGAGAGTTAAAATAGCAAATAAAAACAAAATAATATATCAAAGGTAAAATATTAATAGCAGAGCAGTTAGAATGCAATGCTTACAGTAAAGATGGCGAGGACCTACCTTAACTGACAGCGGGTTAAGAATGGGGCAGGTGGGGCTTGGTGCTGCGTGCCTGTAATCCCAGCACTCGGGAGGCTGAAGCAGGAAGACTATTGTGAGTTTGAGACCAGCCTGGGCTACAAAGTGAGCCCAAGGCCAGCCTGAACTGCATAAGTGAGGCAAATTAGAAAATCCTGGAAAGGAAAAACTGAACCAAGCATAATTAACACATTACATATATTAAGCATGTATATATGGGTGTGTATGTAAAAATGTTTTGATACACAGATGATTATAAAACTTTACCTTTCTCAAATACTGATAGTGTATTTGTCATGTCCATGAAATGTTTTAAATATTGTATTTATCATAAAAATAGATTTTTAACATTTTATTAGTATGTTTGCAAAATATATTAATGTACATGTATATGTATTAGTACATACACACATGCAATCTTGAGCCTTTTTTTGATTTTTACTTTTATTGGTACATGTTTGCAGTACAGAATGATTCCATTTTTCATGGGGAGTTGGTCCACATACAGATGGTATCTTCATTCTTTTTATTTCCCTTCTCTTCCTCTCCCTTTTCCCTGCCTCCATCCCATGATCCCCTTCCCAAGAGATCTATCTCCCTGTCTTATCACATCTTTTATTTTGCTCTTTAACTTATTTTTATGTTAAGTGTCTCATATAAAAGGAACCATGCAATATTTAAGATTGTGTGTCTGATTTATTTCATTTAGCATTAAAGACACAAGGCCCATCCATTTTCCTTCAAATGACTCAGATGTTTCCTTCTTTTTCACTTGTTTCATTTTTCTTTTGAAAAAGGGTCTCACAAAGTGGTCCAGGCTGGCCCTGAACTCACTATGCAGCCTAGGCTGGCCTCACACTCACAGCACTCTTCCTGTCTCAGCCTCCCAAGTGCTGGAATTACAGGAATGCACCGCCACATGCTGATGCCTTTGCACTTTTACTGTTAGATTTTTATATAGCATATTTTATTGTGGACCTACATAATTATATAAAAATTTGAAAGTAATGCAATGTGTTAATTATTGAAACTGTCCTACCAATTTGATTTGAAACTGTCTCATTGCTATTTGTTTATCAATAAAATTATGTGAAAAAAATAAAGAATAATAAAAAATAATTTGAAAGTAATCAAGAAATTTTAAATACACCTTGGAGTGACAGCAAAATCAAAGGGGAAATTACACTCTCTGGACCTTCCACACAAACTTATTTGGGAGAAAACAAAAGCACTACCACAAGAAAATACTGCCTGAAAAACCTTCATTACCCCAACTAAGAATAAAAAATGAACTTGATACTTGTTTTGAAATATTAAGAAATTAAGAAAGTAAAAGAAACAAGCAAGCTGTACAAAACTAATTAAAACAAAAAAGAAACATATGTCATGTTTACAAATAAATTCAAAAGCTGATCCTTAGAACTGATAAAAGAAATAAATCCTCCATGAATCTAAATAAAGGAGAGTAAGAGAAAAGCAACATGAAAACAGAAATAGGGAGGGGAAACAACACAATCTCAAGTATGAAAGAGAGAAAAATAATTATAGGAGAAAATTGTAAATAACTTTACAGCAACTTATTTGAAAATCTAGAATAGGAAATTTCTTTTCAAAAAGTTTTGAAAATTGACTTAAGAAGAAAAACTCTAACAAGATAGAGCACCAGATGGTATGATGAAAAGCTGTTTAATAACTCAAAGAGAAAGGTATCACAGGGATGGCTGACTTGGAGACTGGGTGTCAGATGATACACAGACCCACTAGATTCATTTGCAGTGCACCCCAGGAAGTTCCACAAAGCCCTCCACGATGCCCAGATACTTCTTAATAATGGGTCTCCCCTGGAAAAGAGCAGCACAGGCACTCAGCGAGTTCATGCCTGGTAAGAGGGAAGAATATGAAGGTCTTCATCACAGATGACAGTGACCTGAGTGATAGCAGACTTTTAAATCCAAGAAACAGAATTTCCTTTAAGTTTGATCTCTCCTGGAAAGAAGCAAGAAATCCCTTGCCAGTGGAAGGAGATGGAAGTTTGGAGTCTTGGAGAGAATCCTGCAGGTGCTCTCAGGTCCTGTGTGATAGATCATTCTAACAGCTCTGTACTGTTTATGCTTAATTTATAGATGACCATAGACTATACATAGCCAGCAGACACCACCAGCTGCACACTAAGCTTTTCTGGAATGGTGGCTGGGGATTGGAGGGGACATTCACCATCACACTACTCAGCCAGGTAGACAGAGGCTCAAGGTGCAAGCTCATGATTAGGAAGGGGCAATGTCCTGATAGTTAATCTCAAAGATGTACAAGACTCAATAACTGTTATAAATGACATCTGAACTGCCAAGGGGCTTATTAAATGCAGGGAGAATGAAGAAAGTGAATATCAGATAGCAATTAGGGAAGTGACCATGCAACATCAGGCCCCATATTCAGGGCCTGCTTGGCAGCTTCCAGTGATTTGTGTCAACATTGACTGAAACAAGATGCTCCACATGAGACTGACAAACAAATGCAGAATGTTCAAAGGCTGACCGTAGGATTCCTTGGTCTGTGGAAAGAAAAGGATTTAATATGTGATCATACAATAAAGAAATGATATATAAACCAGCATGATATTTGCCTAAGCTTTTCAAAGTTAACAAATTTTCAAGCCTCGTGAAATACTATAAAACCTAGAGCATTGACTTAATTCTTTTGTGTTCTCTGACTTGCAATTTTCACTTATAGCTGCTCGTAAAATTTTGTTTTGGTTATTAATTCTGATACATTAAGTGATAGAGAGGGACCTATAGTGGAGTTGTTTTACTACTTAGAAAATTTTCCAAGCCATAGCATCATGGTACTGATTAGATAACATGTTCAGTACTATTTTATCCCTATATTTCAAAGTGCTTCTAGTACCTCAATGGTTTTTTACTGATCCACCCACAGCTAAAGAGGCTATGCAACCAACTGTAGCTGAAGGGAAACCCATCATCAGTGGCCTCATCATTAATGCTTCGATCATCATCAACAGGATAATAAAAGAAAGCTACAAAGAATGCCACGAACATTAAGTTTCACAACTAAATACAGTCAAGCATCACTTCTTGACAGATACATTCTGGTAAATGTGTTGGTAGCCAATTTTGTTGTACAAATATAATATAGTGTACTAAAACTAAGATGCCACTAGGCAGTGTAGTTTTATGGGACCAAAATGGCATCAGATGGGGCATGATGGTTGGAACAAATTTACTAAAAGGCTACTCTCAAAAATCTAAAAACAGGGCTGGGGAGATGGCTCAGGTGAATAAGTGCTTCCCTGGCAAGCACAAGTGCCTGAGTTCAATCATTCCCAGTTCTGCCAAAAAAAAAATCTAAAAACTACTAAAATATGCACAAAAATAATCAGGACAGTCCTCATTTTAGCTTATGAGGGCTGCTAATCACAAAGTACCACAAACTGAATGCCTGAAATGACAGAAACATCTTGCCTCAGAACTGAGGTGTCTTGGAAGTCCAAGATCAGCAGAGGCTGCAAGCCAGCATGATTGGTTCCTCATGTTTGGTGGTAAGAGAGAATCTATCTCATCTCTCCCTTCTAATTCCTGAGGGTTTGCTGGCAACCTTTGGTATTCTTAGGCAGGAATCAGTCAGTTTTCCCACAGCTGGACAAAATATCTGACACCTGCAACTTGAGGAAAGAGAGGTTTACTTGGCTAACAGTTTCAGAGGATTCAGTGCATGGGCACAGCTGGTGGCAAGGCAGAAATATCATGGTAGAAAGGTATGGTGGAGCAATGTCATTTAGTTTATGGAGGCCAGGAAGCCAAACAAGGGAACAAACCAGAGGGGACAGGGTCAGGGACCAGCCACAGTGCCCTAGATTACTTAACCATGCCCCCACCCAGACACACCCAGGACTATGGTTTCCCCATCTACCGAGCAGCATTCAAGCCAATAAAGTTAACAATCCATTTTCACTGTCCCAATTCATTATTCCAATCTCTTCTTCCCATACTGACCTCTGTATACATGGCTGGGTTCAAATTTTGTCTTTTATAAACACTTACTCCAGGATGACCTCACTTTAATAAAATACCTGCAATGACCTATTCTAAACAAGGTCTCATTCTGGGGTACTGAGGTCAAGACTTCCAACCTATAGTGGTTCTTTAACTATTAAGTATATTGAATTATCTGTTTTGAAACTCTGGAAAATACGATTTCAGTCCCAGATAGTTTCAACATGAATTCTATACAACATTTAAATAAGAAATAATACCAGTTCTACAGAAGCTCTTCCACAAATACTTTCATTGATGTTATGAGGTAGCTATTGCTTGGATATCAAAATGAGAAAAAGAAAGTACAAAAGGGAAATTGTAGATCAAAATCTCTTAAAAGTAGCCATAAAAATGCTCACTGTAATCTGAGCAAAATGAATGCGGTAATATATATTTTAAAAGTTATAACATGGCCAAGTAAGATTGTGTGGTAAGAAGAAATGCGTGTTTGGTCTTCTCTTGTGTGCTGACACAAATGAACAGACATCATCATTTCTCCTCTGGAAGGGATAAATCTTCTATATCTATTCTCAGGAGATGGCTGCTAGGTGGGTTCCTGGCCAGCCTCAGGCTGAAAGCTAGTTGCCATGGAAATCAACCACAAGCTTATAGGGTTGAAATTTCAGCCCAATCTACTGAGGAGAAAAGGACTGTACATTGAATTAATTACTATTAGCCAATGGTCTTCAACCATACCCACATAACAAAGCCTCCACAAGAACCTAAAAGGAGGGGCTGAGAAAGTTTGAAGGTTATAAACACATCTCGCCTCTTCTCCCAGGACCGGTACACCTTTTCTGTCTGAGTGTTTCTGGGCTACATCTTTTGCAATCAGCCAGTAATCCAGGAAGTGGACAGTTTTCCTGAATTCTGGGAGACACTGTACCAATGGACTGGACTACAGAGGTAGCCTCATGAGCCTCTGACCTGTAGCATACTTGGACAGAAGTCAAACGCATCCTTGAGATCTACTGCTCAGCTTGGCAGTGGCAGGGCAAGTCTGGTGGGACAAAGCCCTAACCTGTGCAACCTGTATTAAGTCCTCTTAGTAGTAGTCTTGAACTTCACTGTAAGACACCAACTTGGTGACCACAAAGAACTAGAAAAGTTCTTGGTGTGAGAGAAACCCTGTGTCTTTTAACAAAAGTGTTGTAGAGATAGAGAATTTTAAAAAAACAACATTTTTTTCTATATAAAGAATCAACCTAGAATCACAAACCTATTTCAATATTTTAAAATTAACTGCTGCAATCCACAGATTTGCAGCCTAAAGTAGGGAAAAAATATGACCATAATAGTTGATGAACAATATAGCATTTAACAAAATTCATTTACTAGGAGAAAACTCTCAGCAAAGAGCAATGGAAGAAAAATTGTTCTAAGTAGTAACAAACAGCTACCCAAAACAAGAAAATATCTACTCTCACCACTCTAATACAGTAGCACATAAGAAGGCTTAAGACAATGCAATAAGAAACAAAAGACAAAAGGCAAGTAGATTGGGAAGGAAAAAATAAAACTTTCCTTATTCCCAGACATTATACATGTCTATGTAAAACAGCTTAAGGAATCTATAAGCAAAAGTCCAAGAATGCATTTATCAACTTTTGAGGATAAATGACAAACAATAAACACAAAAAGATGGATTTTTTAATATGTGATAAGAATGAACAATTAGAAACTGAAATTCTAAAAAATATATATCATTCACAATAGTTACAAAAGATGAAGCACCTAGGTATAAATCTACCAAAATATGTATGGATTTGTCTGGTAAAAACTGCAAAAACTCAATGAAAGAAATCAAAGAAGACCCAAGAAAATGGAAAGGAATTCTATATTTATGAGTGAGAATATTCAACATAGTAAAAATGTCAGTGTTCTGCAAATTGGTACACAGATTTAAGCTATTCCAATCAATATTTCAACCATGTCTATATATATATATATATATATATATGCCTTTTTTCAATATTTATCTTTATCTTTTATAGAGAATAAAAAATGGTTTTAAAAATTAGGAACAATACAGACTTCACTAAAGAAAATGATAGAAATTCAAAAAAGGTTGCTATATTGCATATTGTTGTGCTCAAATTATTTGTTCAGATTACCAGATATACACATGAAAAACTGGTCAGAAAAATTAAAAAGAAGAGAGAAAAATATTGTGTTAACTGCTCCTTTCAATAGACCAGCAGAAATCAACAGTACAATTATCCAACCTATCCTGCATCTATATATATTTTTGCACAGTGAACCAAGCAATTCTGTTATAATCACTTATAACAATCCAACTCATGACCTCGCACTTGTCAGGCAGGAGCTGTGCCATTGGGCCCTATCCCCAGCACGTAACAAATAAATGATATACCCTTCCACAAAGCAAAGTGTTTCACTCTGATTTCAGCTCTTCCGATCATCTTGGTGACCAGGAAAGGCGTCTTCCTCGCCACGTCCTGGGGAGCGGGACCAACAGGAGAAGCGGCCCTCCGCCCGGATACTCTCTGTAATTCCCAGCCTCCTACAGCTGGTAGTCTTCACGTAGGGACCACACTGAGGGAATTCTGAGGGAGCTCCTCCACCAAGTTCCTGAGGAGATCTTCTGGATTAGCCTCAGCTGGGAAGAGGTGCAGCTTCTGCATCATGGTTTTTTTTGTTTTTTTTTTT
>NDGM011196871.1:0-10800 GCA_002564305.1 Octomys mimax
AAGATTTATACTGTATCTTTGACTTACAATTTATTTAAAAGTCATTGTATGATATCTTCTCCTCATATTAGAAACTTTGAAAAGTATATTTCCATTTTCTGTTGACTTAAAAAAAAAGAATGATAATTATTCAATAAAAATCTCAAGATTAAATAGAAATTTACATTGATAATTATCTTTATATAAGTCCTATCTCTTTTTTTATTTTTTAAAGAGAGTACAAATTAGAAACAAAACAAAAAAATTACAAGTGATACAGAATTTTATTTGACAAAGTAATATGAATTTCATAGTATTTGTTGTAATAGCTAGTATTGTCTTTCAACCAGTTATCAAATATATGCATGGAAAATTGGATGAAGAAAGAAAGAATAAGGACATGTATAAGAAATTAAGATGAGAAAATGTACAGTTGAAAAAAGACACAAAATAAATTGTGCATTCCTTATCATAGGCCAGCAGAAATGCACTATACAGTAATCCAAACCATTCTGCTTTCAAACATAGATACTTGATTCATTTTTGTAGCTACATATAAGTAATAGTAGCCTGCTAAATGGAAACACTGCTCAGCAATGAAAGAGGTAAAGCGGTAAAGCTTTTCTTCCACACACATATGTTCATGTTTCACGGCTGATTTTAGGCCGATCTGCCTCCCCTGCCCCAGTGAAGCATATACATTTGAACAGGCTCTGTTTGTAGCATAAATTCTCCGAGGGGAGAAATAGGACTTAGCTTTCTTGTTTACTATAAAGACTGACTATGTGGGTCTTCAAAAATGTAACTAGAGAATAATTTAAATTCTCAAAGGAACATTTTTAGCTGAGGCTTTTGTGCTTGAACAGAGAAATTGCTGTATTTATTGTTTGTTGTGGATGAACAACAGTCAAAACTGTGTCCCATTTTGAGAGTCAAAATTTGAGCTGATGTCTATTATGCTGCTTTTAAAAAGTGATATTTCTTTTCATTGAGTTAATACTTGATCATATCATGGTAGGTTTTATTAGTAAGTCTTCCTTATTATAAGACTTCACTGAAGTATGTACATGAGCATGAAAGTTTTACTTTCTACTAAGTCTCCTATTGTGTCTGTTCACTTTTCTTTAAAAAAAAAAAAATATATATATATATATATATATATAGTAATTCAAAGCCAAGGAATGTATAAAAGTTTATTTGTCTTTGCTTAGTAGAATTTGAAAGAATTAAGTTTTTCTGGCAATAAATACCTTTAACTTTTTAAAAAAAAATATGAACTTCTTGACTATTTCTTTTCATTAAGAGAGATGTTTTTCTAAAGTAATATTAAAGTAACTTTGTTTAATTGAAAACTGGAACCACTGTTTCTTGATTTTATGGATTTTTTACACCACACCCAAAGTCAAAAGTCAGTAATGAGTGCAAAATATTTATTAGGAATGAAGGTATAAACTGAGGCCATAATAGAATACTGACAGGTTTTATATTGTTTTCATAAGCATTTTTAAGCTCCCTAAAGAAATATATATTCCCTCCAGGAGAAACATATACCAAGTGTGTTTTTGCAAATGTGTTATATTCGCATGATGAGCATTCCAAGCCACTTTTACAAACCAAAAATCTTTGCATGCTTGAGAATTAAAGCAGAAATTTGCCTACTTACTGGATAATGTGTGAAAAATATTAACTACTTATTTATTAAGTTGAAGCTCTACTTGAGACAGAAGTTATTTTCTATGATTTTGATGTAAAACAAATTTAAAACACTTTCAAAGTACATTTTTTAACTTTAAAATTATCAGTGGTGCATCATTCTTCTTCTCCTTCTCCTTCTTTTCCTCCTCTTCCTCCTCCTCCTTCTTCTCCTCCTCTTTTTTTTCTCCTCCTCCTCCTCCTCCTGCTCTTCCTCCTCCTCCTTCTCCTTTTTCCTCCTTCTCCCCCACTCCTCCTCCCAGGAATTAAACTCAAGACCTTACACTTGGCGGGTAGGTGTTTATGCCCATCTTTCTTTCTTTCCAGCCTGAAAAACATATTGGTTGTCAGACAAAATTTGCATAGGTTTCAAGACAGACAACACTTTACATATATCAATAGTGTAGGAAAACTGCTTCCTACATGAGATGTTTTGAGACATACTAGGGGAACTACATAAGAAAGTAAAATAATGAGACATAAAAGCAAGCAGAGGGACAGATTTGGGCTAGAGTGGAATTTCAGGGTTGTGATAGGAAATTCCTGTTAAACATCAAAAGAGTGCCTAGACAGTGCTTTGAGAAGGCCAAAATAGGTAGCAAAAGTATAGGAGGAGGAGAAGGAGGAGGAGGACGAGGAAGACAAGGAGGACAAGGAGGACGAGGAGAAAGAAGAGGAGGAAGTAGGTTTAGGCTGTCACCAGTCAAATATCAAACATTAAGTCCAACTCCAGTGTGCCTTGGAGTTATCTCCATTTATTTCATTATTGAGCTCCTTTAAGAAATAATGATCTCACATAAAGTTTTCACTTTTGGTCACCCTGCCCAACATAGCCAAGTGAGGTGACATGCCCTGTAATATGTCATGATGGGCTGGAATTATAAAGCAATATTCTCTAGTCTCCTAGTACTAAACCCATTAATTGTTTTTTCAGTTTGTTTTTGTTTTTTCACTCAACTTTTGAATATCTAACATAAGGAATGAATACAAGTAAACAAATGTAAAATATCTGCTGCACAATGGATGGTCAGTAAACAGAAGCTGTTATTGTACTTTACTGAGGACTTTCTTACATGTTAAATCCTCTAGCACTTATGGCCAATTTGAATAACATAGAGACAGAGCAAATAAAAGCAAAATGAGATCTTTGTCAAAGAAAAACAAAGCCAGGCACTAGTCAAAGTAGGATAGACAGATCTTAATCAGTAGTAAGTGCAGCAGAAAGGAGGGAAATTGAATGAACTGAACTCATTTTGACTTGTGCAGGGATGACTGGGCATTGAAAGGGAAAATGAGGGAGTAGGGAATGTTAACCATGGGACTTGAGAAAAATCTGAGAAGTGAGAATTTACAAAAAGGTGAAAGTGCTGCTCCATAGATACTCTTCTGGGTTTGCCAACTGATATTCATCAAGCATGGGTACCTATCATCCACAGAGATTCAAACACAAGGGAATTGTTCTCAGGTGCTGGCTGCAACAAACAATAAAATCTTTGGACAATGTCAGGTTCTTCTTAGGAAGATATTTCACAGAAAGAGAATCAAATTCAACCAAGGGAGAAGGCTGTGAGCCATTAGAATGTTAGTAGTCCTCGTTCACGCCTTTCTCATCTCAGGGTTGAAGCTTAGGAAGTGAGTTAGAAGAACCTAGGCCAAGCAACACCACTTTGGAAACAGAAGAACATAAGAACATTGCAGAAATGGTCTGAGAAATCTTTACTAAACCATAAAATTGTTGAAGTTACTAACACCAATGCAAACGCAAATGCAAATGTTTTATCTTATATATTAAGACGCCAACCCATAGATGCATTTTTTATCAATGTGAGGTTTAAAATATGAGATTCTCTTTTCTGGTGAGAGTTTAAAATACAGGTAAGGAAAAAGTTATTTACTTAAAAGGAAATATAAGCCTAGTATGTTGACCCATACTTATAATACTAGCACTCTGGGAGGCTGAGGCAGGAAGATCATAAATTTGATCCTTGTCTGGGCAACTTGGCAACTTAGTGAGACCCTGTCTCAGAACAGATATTAATTTTTATTAAAAAATTTCAAAAGGGCTCAGAGAGAAGGCTGTACATTCAATCATCAGTGGAAAACAACAAACAAATGAAAAACTCACCGTTCTCTTAAGATAATTTTAGAGTCACAAGAAGTTATAAGAAGGACCCAGAAGTTGCATATACCATTCACGTAATCTCTGCCCAGTGGCAGCATGTGACAATTATAGTGCAACAGCAAGACCAGGAGTTGACATTGGTGTAACTCAGGGTTTGTGCTGGATTTATGAGTGTTATTCTTATATAAGAAAGTTCCCTAGTGTAAGAAACTGAAAGAGTAAGGAAGATTTAAAGATACAGAAACTATAGTGAAAGAGAAAGAAACTATTCAGAAATAAAATAAAAACAGCTGGAAGGTGGGGTAAGAAAAAAGACATGTGCATACACACAAAATGTTTAAGATAGTTGTACTACTAATTTCTATTAGTTGAATGAAAGGAACAATTAGTGCTTTATATTGTTTGATCAATTTTGCATGCCTGTACCCAGTAATCTGAGAAACTACTTGGAAGATAACAATATGCAATCCAATAACCATTGTTAATTTCCTATCTTGTTTGATTTTTATTGTATCATTTTTATTGTTTCTGTCTCTTTAAAATAAACTAAAGCACATTACTGTATTCCAGTTCTATAGTTTTATTTTGTATCTAACATGCATGATAGAGATGCCTGTTGGCTTTTATTTTTCCATGCCAAGCTTGGACCAAAGCTCATGACATAGAGCGCATGAGCTGAAGCCTTCCACCATTATTACATTCCAGCCTAATGTCTCTTCCCTATGCTTTTGCTGTACCTTGTTTTAAATTTTACATAATTTCAGACTCATACAAAAGTCATAAGAATTGTACAAATAGTTTCTATAGACCATTTACACAGACTTCTCAGGAGTCTTGCCACATTTGCTTTATCCTCTTTCTCCATCTGCATGCACAGGTGTGCACACTCACCCCAGCACACAGCACAACAGTCTGACGGAATAAGAAACACCATTGAGCTTCATTTGTCTTCTCACAAAGGAGACTTCTGAAAGTCTCCCAGTTACCTGACCCAAAAGGTGCTAGGTAAAGGTTTTATGATAATGTTTGATTTCAGGTCCTGATTTCTGACACAGAACACCTACTATGTTGGAAATTTCATCATATGTAATGAAATAAATCAGCTACACACCCCTAAATATCATTTGATTTCTCTTATGTGAGATATCTAAAATGTAAATGAAGAGGAACACAGAGAAAGCATAGAAGCAGAAATATCAGTCTTTCAAATAGGAAGGGGATCAAGAGTTGGGAACAGGGGGGAAGGATGAAGAAAGAATTGGATATGTGAGGTATGCATGCCAGTTCCCCACAAGAAATGCAATCAAGAATGGCAAAAACAAATTATTCTAATAAAAATGTGAAAAAACAAAATTGTAATGCAACATCCTAGCTGAGTTCTTAAACAGAGGGGCCTGAGGGGCTGACAACCTAGAGATCAGGCCCTGGAATAAGAGCTTGGAACTTTTGCCTCCTACACACCTCCTCTGGGCCAGGGAGAGGAACTGGACACTGAACTAATAATCTGTCACACCTAAGCATGAGCTAAGCTGTAAAGTTCAGGGATCTTGCAATGGCTGAAGGCCGAAGGTTCCTTGTGGGTGGTACTCCTGCGAAGGATGTGAAGTTCCACGACAATCCACACATCCACTCCACAGGCTGCTCACCTGCATGCTTTATAATAAGTATAAAAAAAAACTAGTGTTTCCTTGAGTTCTATGAGCTGTTCTAGCAACTTTCCTAACTCCAAAAGTGGATGTTGAATATAGATTAACAGCTGGTCAGTATAAAACACAAAGCACAGCATGGGACCTGTGTTCGCCATTTGAAGGGGACTGATTCTTCAACCTGCGGGGTCTGTGCTGACTCCAGTTAGGGTCAGAGCTGAGTCAAGCTGTGGGATGCGTGGTCAGCGTGTGCTAGAGAGCTGTTTTCTGATGGGGAAGAGTCACACACATTTTGGTTGTAGAAACTCTCTGGTTTGTGTTGCCTGTGTAAGAAAACAAAAGTGTCCATCTGATATGCACTATTTTTTCTTTTCTTTCAAAGAATCCAAAGTCTATTTCAAAACATTCTTCTTCCTAACCAGAGTATAAATGCAAACTTTGGGACATTAATATTCATGCAACAGTATTATATATAGACTTCACTCAAATTTTTTCCAATTATTCTACTGTCCTATACAGCAAGTGAACTTAGTTATCATGGTTCTTTTAATCTTGTACTATTCCCTAGTATTCCTTTGTGTTCCCTGACACAAACATTTTTAAAGTGTACAAGCCAGTTTTAGGGTTTTTAAAAAATGTGTTTATTGTTTTTGCGTATTTTGGTAGAATGTCTCTTTAAGTTTGTCTGATAAATCCAGTAATTAGATAAGTTGTTGTGGGGCTGGTGAGATGGCTCAGTGGTCTGGAGCATCTACTTAGAGCAAGCTTAGCAAAGCACAGGGACCGCGGTTCAATCCTCCAGCACCACATTGGCCACACACACACACACACACACACACACACACACACAAATAAATAAATTTTTAAAAAAAGATAAGTTGTTGCTTTTTTTTTTTTTGTATTTTAGGGAAGGGTCTATAGGGTGTTCAGGATCTTACTATTAGATCAGGCTCATAGTAATGCACCTGTTTACAGCCTCCCAAAAACTGGGATTACAGGCACATGCCAACATTACCAGTCTCAATTGCCATCTCAGCACTCCCTGGAGGCTGGACTGGATCATCCTGTCCAGGTGCTTATCCTGGTGCTTTAATCCACTGAGCTATTTGGCTGGCCCTTAAGTTGATGCATTTTAAACAAAGATATAAGGTAGATAATACTGTGTTCTGAATTTTTCATATGAAGGGGAGGAAAGCATATCTTTTTCCTTGTGATTTGCTTGACATGAATTTTGATCTCTTGGTTAGGATAGTTTAGACAGATTTATGTACTGTACAGTCATTTTTTTCTGTTCCTATTTATAAAGATTATGAGAATCTAAATTTGTGTTTCCTTCCCTTTCCCAAATCATTTAAGACTTAACACAAATATTTCTTCCTCTATCAAAATTTTCCATTGTATGCTTCTCCCACTAAGAATGACTTCTTTATAATGTTCATTTTATTAAAAAGTAGCTATTCCATTTTCTAGGTCACTTAACAGATTAGAAGTCTTTGTCTCCAGGGACTTTATTTTATTCATCATTTATTGCTCTAGAAAAGCAGAAGTTTCCCAGTAGCTATTAATTTAATAAGGTAGTAAATAAAATGAATTCTAAGAGTAATAATGGAAATGTATTTCCATCTCCATTTTACAAAGAAAAGTGAAGATCAGCACAGTGTGATTAAAAAGTATTACACCAATTGTGAACATAGCACATACCTAACCTATCAACTTTATTTTATTCTAGCCTAAAAAGTTACTTAAATATACCCCAAGAAAAGAGGGAAGAAAAGTCTAAGCTGTATTTAAAAAATGTTGCTCCACGGTTGGTTGCACTTAGACAGCAGCTAGTGAAACAATAATGCTCCGAAGCAAACAATCCCTAATCTAGTCCTAAAACAGCGAGCCATACTCTTTCAGACAGAGGGAGGGTTATCTAGGGTCAGCTGATCCAGACCAAGCTCTGTGGGGCTGGCTCCTGAGCTGCTCATTAGATCCAGTTATGCTCTACTTGCCCTTCACGCTTCTTGAATCCACCGTGGCCACCCAAGACCAGGAGAACAATAGGAGCAGGCCATGACCGCGGCGCTGCTGAGAGCTCAAGCTCAGAACCAGCACATTGGAATAAACGCCCCCTGTGACTCTCCAAACCAAATTAAAAGGCCAAGCTCGCTCTCACTGTGGCAGGAAAGCAGCAAAGGATGGAGGTACTAGACAGGGCACGAACTGAGAAAAGCAATGAGAATGATATGATCTACCACAGGAATACAGACAGGAACGGGTCTAAGCAAAGGTCAACCTGCTGAAGGACACAGACAGAGTGCCAAGCACTTGGGAGATCGCTCAGTGCCTGCCTGGCTGAGGAGAAACAGTGTTTACTTGGTGTGTTCCAGCTTTCCCTCTGTGTGCCCCGTTCTCTAGCTGAATCCATACTCTCAGGTATATAAAAAGGTCCTGCCTTTGCCAGGGACCACAAACACATGCAACCTCGTACATTTAAACATTTTAATTTCCACCATATGCCCAACATAGTTACATTGTCATGGTGAGATTAAAGGCACACAAGAGAAAAACTGGAAAGTAGCAAGCACTAGACTAATTAGCATGATCACTATTTACCTGCCAATCCTGACAGCAGGATGACGCACAGACCTTGGCCATTAGGATGTCCTCTATGGGTTGAGTCATACAATTATTAGCTTATACTAGACAAAAATAAATCAATTCTATAACTTCATGATTTTAATTTTCTAATACCAAAATGAAAAAGAAAGAAATTATGAAAGCCAAAATGAAGGCCAGTGAGATAGCTCAGTGGACTAAGTGCCTGCTTAGGCAAGTGCAGGGACTGGGGTTCGATCCTCCTGCTGCACCTGTCCCACCCCTGTGCATGCTGAGGTGAACCCCTAGACATCGGGATAATACATTAATCCCAGCTCTGGGAAGGTTGAAAGTAGGAGCATTATTAAGAGTCTCAGCTGCATAGTGAGACCCCGTTTCAAACACATAAAAAAGAGGAAGAAAACCAAAATGGTATGGTTTAGATCTTAAGAGCGTCTGCCAGAGACCCTTTCATGGAGGAAAGGAGTGGAGTCTTGGCCTCCACTTTTCACTACTGAGAGGTGAGGACTGAGAAGTGGGCGGGTCTTCAGATGCTAGGGGACACCCTGGAAAGGAACTGTGGGCCTGCTGGCCCTGAGGGCTCTGAGGCAGGAGCTGAACAGCTTCGCTGTCACTAAGTTCAGTGCTCCTTGCACCTGAGACCTAAGGGCAATGTCTGCGTGTCATGGACCCGAGATGCCAAAACTGGGTGCAAAATACAATGTTTCTCTTTATAAATTGATTATCTGAGGTATTTTTTAATAGTGTGATGGAGCTGTCCAACACACAAAAATTTCTTCCCTACGGTGCCAGTTTTCAAAGTGTTTTAAAACTGAATGCTATTTGAAATATAAAGCATATCTGCAAATACAATGCAATGAACAAAAAAGTATAATACATTGGAGTAAAGTTTAGTAGTATCTCTACTCACTTTATAAAAAGCAGATAAAAAATCTTTATTCCATTATTAACGACTGCAACTACAAAGGTCATGGTGTGCTTTTGTGTTTTTGGAGACTTTATTTTGGTCCTTATAGTTCTGAGGACTGAACTCAGGAAGAATTCAGCATATCTCAGCCCTTTTTAGAATTCTGCGTGGAGATCTTTCTAGATGGTGCAGGTTTTTCCCAAACTATCGTGTCTTCTAAATAACTGAAATTACAGAGGTCAATCAGTGCCCTTGACTGTTTAGTTCTTTAGCATGAGAATGTGAAATGAATGGTTTGTGTTTTCATATAGTAATAACCATTGTGTATAGAAAAAGGAAAAGTGCAACCAAATGGCAATTCGACAGTTTTATCAGGAAAAAAACCCTACTGGCTTTGAAAAGAAAATATATAAAAAATTATTTGCCCCGCTGTGTAAAATGGTAAAAGCAAATAGAGCCAAAGGGATGAGTCCATAGGTCACAAATTCCAGAAAGATGTTTATTATTGCTGTGTTTTCAGTCTCCCCAATGTGAAAACAGGCACATTTTAAGCCTTCAGCTTAAAGGTTTGCTTTCTGTAATGCCCATGTTCCATGCTGCTTATTATCAGCCAACTTTTCATTAGCCATTTTCTCTGCTTTGTTTCTCAGGGGATTGACGGTGTGAAGAATAATCATGTTAGGGCTTCTGTGAGGCTCTTACAGACTAGATTGGCCACTGGTAGAACCGAATGTGTCTGAATGTGTCATTCCCATACTCACAGATGCTATTCTGGGAGTAGCTCTCTTAAATTTACTCTTTCTCAATCTAAAGTGTTTTTAACAGATACCATAAGCATATGTTTAAGATTGACTTGAAGCATCTTCCCCAGACTTCATTGTGGTGATTTGCATTCTACAGCAAACACATCTCACACAAATATAACAGCAAGTAGAATGCCCACAGTTTGTGAATCCAGCCAGTTGAAAATTACATCTCCAACTTCTCACCTGTCTGAAAGTCAACATTAATACCAATCATTTTAAGCATATAGTATACTTCTCCTCTGGAGGCAAATAAACCTCCAGGGAAAAATGCAGCGTGAATAAGGCCAGTCTGGAGCTCATTTATGGCGAATGAGGGGCATGGGATTCTAGCAATACTCCTTAGATCCCAGAAGGTTTGTTTCTGTCTTTATTTTTTCTAATTTCCCTGTCATTTGCAGTGTGGGCTTTTCAGATGTCAGGCTGTGGAGGAGTAATGTAATATTACAAGGCTTTATTTAAGTAGGAATAAATTTTACATTGAGGCCTTATTCTCTACCTTTTTCCTTCCCCCATCTTTTTCCCCTCCATCATAAGATGTAGTTTAATAAAAAGTAAAGCTTTTATTCCTTAGTGAACTTACGTTTTGTTGATAAGGGGAGTTCAAATTTGTTATCACTGAGTGAGTGAGAAATATGGACTTTTGAGAGTTATTCCAACTCATTTTTTAGGCAAAGATAAATTATTATATTTTGTCTATCGGCACTGTTCTTCCTGCATATCATTTTATATATTTTATGATTTTTTTCTGTATTTTAGGGAAGGATCTACAGGGTGTTCAAGGTCTCGTTACTAGATCTGACTTATAGTGATCCTCCTGTGAGGCCTCCCAAGAGCTGGGATTACAGGCATGCGCCACCACGCCCAGTCTCACTGCCGTCTCAGCGCGCCCCAAGGGCGGGGCCAGCACAGCAGGCCCAGGGATTGAACCCCCGGCCTAATCCACTGAGCTATTTGGCCAACCCTATATATTTAAAAAGAATAAAAAATGGTAAAAACACTTAGAAATGATATAGAGTTTCACTAAACAAAATGAAATTCAACAAT
>NDGM011196875.1:0-17592 GCA_002564305.1 Octomys mimax
CCTCTACTCTCTCATTTTGCCAAGAGTGAAGACTCGAAACTTTCTAATGACCTTCGTGGTTCTTCTCTATTGCGCTCCTATTTTCCTTTCTGTCCCCCTGTGCTTGCACATTTTACTCAAATCTACTAATGTCCTAGCTTTAACATGCACATTAAAGGCATGATTCTGCCATATATTTTGGGGGAGGGGAAATTGAACCCAGTTTCCTAATGTTGAGATGAATTCCTAGCCCTTTCTAAAATTTATTTTTATTTTGAGAGAGAGTTTCACTTAGTGTGTAGACTTGGTTGGAACTTGCAGTTCTTCAGTCTCAACCTCCTGAGTGCTGAGTTTACAAGTATGCACCACCACACTAGGCTCTGCAGGGACGTTTCATTGGTTATTCTTTCTGATTAGGACATTTTTTCCCCAGGTAGTACTGCCTATTTTCAGGTCATTGCTTACTTGTCACTTTGATAATGAGACTGATTTTCTGCATGTGACAATAGAACTAGTGTATATAAACTACCTAATTTCAAATTACTGTTATTCTAAGTCCCTAGATGTTTATTCCCCCTTTCTCTGTTCTTCATTTATCCAATTATTTTAGCATTTATTCTATGTTAGATAATACATACATACATATATATCTTCATAATGTTTAATGCTAGAATTAGTGAATGTTCAAATGGCTAAAGACAGAAGACATGAATCATAAAATGAATACAAATAAATCCAGGCTACATATCTCCAGTAGCTTTTCTAACATGAATGGCTGAAGCTGTCTTCAACCCTGAGATTTCTAGTTCCATACCCTGTGCAAATCAAGACAATTTTAGTAACTTTCTAGGTTGTCTGTAACAAATTTGGTAAAATATTAGAGAAGATAGTAATCATGCCTAAGTGTTTATAGTATAGTGAATATACAGTTAAACATTGATGTGATTTTATTAGGTGTTTTATCATAAGGTCTCTCCTGGAGAAAAGAAAACTGGTAATCAAATTGAATCTTTAAGGAGTGGGAGCTTACTAGCTGTTTATAGTATATATAGGAAAAGGAATGGTATCTTCAGTGACATGGTTGAAATAGAGTTGAAAATTCAGGTACAACTGGAAAGCAAGGTATGTGTAAAGAATTAGGAAGTTGATTTATAGAAGAAAAATATTAACATTTCACAAAACCTAAGCCTTTTCTTTCTATTTCAAAAATAATTTAGTTAGTATAACAAATGAGAATCTGGCTAGTGATAAAAAATTATGAATTCTCAAATCTTGCCTGGGCAGTCATACCCATCAAATCTTTCCAAATGAAATGATTACATAATATAAAACTAAACAACATTTCAACTGCTTTGGCACAAGATCTTTAGCTCAGACATAAACTTAACCCTCCTGTGGTGTTTTAGGCAATTGGAAAGATTTCTTTTGTTTCATGTTGAATATTGGTCTTAGAAAGCTACAACAGTGTTGAAAACTTCCCTTATGACATCCAATTTAAGTCTTAACTCACAACGCCATTACGCATATTTCTCTACAGTAGTGATAAAGAATAGTGAGTTAAATTGGAATGAATATGCAAACATGATATCTCAAGGAGACAGTAAAAATTAAAAATTTTTGAGAATGATTCTCAAAGAAAATGTGGTCCAATTATCCATTGTGGATAATCATGGTACAACTGTGATTCCAATATGGTCCAATGCTATATCTCAGGATATCACATATTATAAGACTTGTGACCATTCACCCTATAGTAGTCAAGCAGGCTGAAAAGAAATCCTCCAAGAAATTAGATTTTCCACATGTGATAATAGACCTAGTAAGTGTTTATAAAAGGATTTATCTTCAATTCATTACTTCTCTACTGTTGTAATGAGGAATTAAGCAAAGAAAATTATAGTATTTATTCAGTGAGTAGGTATTATTAAGCTATTGCAGCGTTTTGAACAAAAGAATGACATTTTTATCATTTTATACATATGAAAGAAAGAAGGAAAAATATAAAGTTAATCTGAAATTTGGAAACCATTTTGATGCTTTTCCATTTGATGACTATAAATAATTATAGACAAACTAATAAGCAGAGAAAGATATCAGCGACATAAAAAAAACTTACAAGGATATTTTTATTATGTAGGGAGTAAGAGAGTAGGATCATAGGATGAGACTCAGATGTCTGGGTTTCACAACTGGAATAACTAAGAAAACAAGTTTAGTTGCACACTTTTAGGGAAAAGGAAAAATGCTCTTTACATCAACTATAGTTTATACTCATAATGTTTATGCTTTGTCAGAAAAAATTTCGATCAACTAAAAAACTTCAAAAACTTGTTTGATGGTCTTGAATAAGAATATCAACTACCAGTTAAATAAGGAAAGGACTAAGCTGTGAACATATTGGCCAATGACTGATTTGATTATCATAATCAGTTTGTAGTTGGTTGCCACAGAATTACATGTTCCATTGGGAAAATTCACTCCCACTAACCAGGGTTTAGCTTATTTAACATGTTAAGGGAAGTTCTTTTATGATTTCAGATTATGCTATCATAGTATAATAATTTTATCAGAGGTAATAATAAATGAAACACTACTTAATGTATTTAGTACAGTGTCTACAGGGTCTTACTACACAGATCAGACTCAAAGTAATTCTCCTGTTTTCAGCCTTCCAAGCACTGGGATTATAGGTTCACGCCACCATGGTCAGTCTCAATTGCTGTCTCAGGGACCCAGGGGTGAGGCCAGTATGGTACGCTGGGGATCAAACCCTGGTCCTTGTGCTCTTCCTAAGCAGGTACTTTAATCTGCTGAGCTACCTGGCTAACCCATCAGTAAACTTTTAAAAATTACATAATATTTTGAACAGAAAGTCCATTTCATCAGGTTCTATGTTTCGATACAAACATCTAATGATTTTCCTGTGTGAATAATCATATTATTTTGCTTTCCTAATATTTCTTTGATTTTATCTTTCGTGCATACATCAGATACATAGACTTACTGCTGACACTCTCATTGATACTGTCAAATTGGGTACTTCTTTACATTTTAAAAGTTAATTCTGCTTTTGTTGCTATTAACAGTTCTGATCATGATCTTACATAGTTGAGTTTATTGGGAAATATTTTTTATCCTAGACTATCATTTATGTATTGTTTTCTTCTTACAATTCCTTGCATACCTTATGCCAAACATAAGATATTATTGATATTGTTCTTTTAAAGAATATCATGTTTTTCTATTCTCTGTGATATAGTAAAATAATTGTGAAAGTATGACTTTTCCCCCAAAACCTCCAGAAATGCTATCCTTTTGATTTGCCAATATACCTATTAATAGTTATAAAGGATGTATGGGTCGTGATCATGTTTACCGGTAGGCTCTCCTTCAGTGGCTAAAGTAATTTTCTACAGTGTGACTCATCCTTAATGGAACATGTATGCTCCACTTGCTGCGTACATACCACAGGTGTGTAATATAAACTTTACTGTCTAAATGAGGTGATGGATTTCACACTGCTGATGGGCTCTAGTGTCTCGTAGGAGTGACAGTAGAGGTGTCTCACTTTTGGATAGCAACTTAGAGCCTGGCATCAGTCACTCCACAGTATTTCCACCAGCTCTATTGTCAGAGCAGTATTCATTAGAAAATTTCATGGACCCGGGAACTGGTAATTACCTAGCAAGCTTGACTGTCTGGTTTGGAAATCCTAAGTATTATGCATTGAAGAAATGTATTTCACACTCATTCAATTATGTAGTCAATTATAAATGTTAACTACTACTCTTAGGTGATTTATTCATATCAGAACAAAGACTAATCTCTCCAGATCCTGTATTTGCCAGCAAATAAGTCATGTGGATTTGCTTTGGCTTCACAGCATACACATTTAAGTAATAGTGGACTCTCCCATATGAGATTGCGGTCTGGTGTCGTCTTGACATGCCTTGCCATTAACCCAGTTCCCTCATTATTCCTTTCTGTCAGAATGGAAACATTTTCATACACATCAACCTGGTTCTTTGACAACCCAAATCAGTGGAATATCCTTAAAATTAAATACGTACCCAAGATGCATTGATTCTAAGAAGTCTTTCTCTTCAGAAGCCTTGAGCATTTCACTTTGGCTGTTGAGAGAGCATCACTCCTCATCTGTGATCTCTTAGAGCACAAAGCTCTTGCCTCCCAGCCTCCCTGCCCTGCAGTCCTCTTGCTTACTTCTGTCTTTACTGAATAACTTCTTGCAATTAACTTTTTGTTAAAGCAATAGAGAAAGAAGACCTCTGAAAACAGGTAAAAAGAAAAACAATTTGATTACCTTTTAAAGAAATGCTGTATAAAAATTATTTTTGGTTGGCAAGAATCTGTGTCCCTAAAATAAGCTAAAGAAATTGGAAGAACTATCAAGTATAGTCCTGTCTCACCTGAGTGTGGGTGGCCTAGCTAGAGGGCAAAGTCAACGTTGTGTTTCTGAAGTAATTATTCTATTCAGTTTCATTGATCTTGGAGATGCATTAAATAAAACATAGGACTATGTCACCAGATATAGATATAGATATAGATATAGATATAGATATAGATATAGATATAGATATAGATATGATATTGTCTGGTTGCTTTTCTCATTGCTTAGACAAAATACCCAACACCCAAATTTAAATAAGAAAAGGATTATTGTAGCTAATATTTAATAGAGGTTTGGGTTCATACTTGGCTGGCTCCAAGGCAGAGTTTCATGGCAGAGGGTGTCACAAAGGAGAAATAGTTGACAGTGAGCAGAAAGCAGCAAAACATTGAAGTAGAGAATCAGCCCATGATAACAGAAGCCCTCTTTTTGTTTTATATATTCTATCCAGACTATGTACCCTTAGAGTGGATAAAACAGCCAGGTTGGAACCTCCTATTATCCATACACAGAACTACTCCAAACAATCAATGGGCTAATTTAGTAATCACACACTGTTAATCTCAGTATAACCGAATTGATCCCAGCATCACGCACTCCAGATCCAATCACTTAGCAGAAGTTCCACCTTTGACCACATGAAGCTTCCAAGGGACATGTAGACACAGGCTGTAGTAGATGCTGAAGACAAAAATTTTGTCTCTCAAAGTTCTAGAAGCCAGAAATTTGAAATTAAGAGGCCAACAGGGTTATGTTTCCCTGTAAGAATGAAAAAACGATCCTTACTTGCCTAGTCTAGCATTTTTTTTTTTTGGTCTTTTTGAGACAAAATCTTACTATGCAATTCAAGCTGGTCTTAAGCTCACTTTGTAGCCCAGACTGGTCTTGAACTACAGTGATCCTCCTGCCTCGGCCTACCAATTAGCATTCCAGCTCTGAATGAACATGAGAGGTCTTCAGGCCCCTCTGACTTAACGCTACACAACCCAAGTCTCAGCCTCTGTCTTCATCTGACTTCCTTTCTGTATCCGGGTCTCTCCAAATTTCCTTCTTCTTATAAGGGCCCCAGTCATATTGGATTTGTTCGGCACCCCATCCCTACTCTGTAGCATCTTAACTTACTTTATATCTGCAAAAACTTTATTTTGATCCCAGAGTTTCTGAGTGGACAGAGTTTGGAGGAATTACTGTAGAACTCAGTGCACACAGCATGATTTTTTTTTGTTGTTGTTGTTGTTTCAGAGCCAGGGATTGAACTCAGGCCCTTGCGCATGCCGGGGAAGCGCTTACTCCACTGAGCCATTTTCCCGGCAACACACAGCATGTACAGGTGGGTTTCTACTCAAGTCCCAGCTTCATCCTTTTTTCGCCTACCATTACGTCCCTTTTCCTGACTCATTCTCAAGTTTTTTAAGTTCTATGCCTTGAAAAAAAGTGCATATTTGTGAAATCCATTGGAGCCATTTAATTATTTGAAAGTGCAAGATATGGTTTAAAATGTTTAAAAGAAATAAACCAGATACCCAAGCTGACATATTGCAGTTTCTGTTATATGAGAAAGACAAATTAAGAACAAAATAGAAGAGCAATAAATAAAAAATAGGGAGAAGTTCAAATACTTTCCCAAATTATAATTTTATTGTTTTAAAAACAGCTCAGTGGGTATGCTAGTTGGTTTCATTTACGCTATTCATTTATATTAGTTCTTTGAAAGGAAAGATTTGTGTTATAAAAAATAAACTAATTGTTCAACCATTTTTTTTAGATTTTCCCAGAACATCAATAGTACGTCTTATTTCTGATGGAAATAGAAATCTTTTAAAATTTGGTCTCTTTGTAGATAACTGTGATGAAACAGAATTGGGATATATTAAGGAGTTTGGCCAGTACGTGAATAAATGGAAAATGAAGGGGCAATTATCATGGACATTGAAATGAAAGAGTAAATACACTCAAATTGGAAGAGTGGAAATGAGAGTTGAAGATGTCAAGGATAAAATTCTTTCCAGATGCTCATCCTGTACATCCTGTCTGTGAGTGCAGCATTACAACATCGGAGAAGAAAGATAGGGAAGCAGAGACTGAAACTCCGACTCTAGTAAGTGTAATACAACTTTGAATTGGTAACGTAATCTCTCTCAGTTATAGTAATTGCAGCTTTAAATTGAGAGTACTATTTACCTCGTAAATGTTTTTCAACTTGTATGACATAATGAATGTTAAAATACACCACCAGAGTCTGGCAGCTACCATTGAGAAAGTGTCTATTAAAATGGAACCACAAACCATGGATCCCGCAGGACTATTGGGCTTCTACAACCTTCCTTTGTCTGTACAAGCATCTGTTTCTCTTAGCACTAGCAAGTAGGAAGATTCCAAACCTATTCCTCAACATCGCATCTGTACCACTTAAACTTGTCTCAGATTCGGTGATTTCTCCTTATTGTAACAATGCTTTGGAATGCTCAAACCTTATTCTTTACTGATAATCATCCATTGGTATGCCAAACTTGGAATTAAAAAAATCACAAACAGATAGTATGTGTTATTTGATTTAGAGTACTTGCATCATCAAATAACTTTTTACAAATGAAAAATTAGAAGTAATGTATTTAATAGTATGTAAGCCTTTGAGGAAATTATAAATACTAATGTGATATATAATATATAAGAATCATATATATATATATATATATATATATATATATGTATATGTATACACACAGATAGATATTGAGAGATGACAGTATATTATTGAAAGTGGAATATTAATAATAAATTACAAAGTACTCTGAAAATTTCTTAGATTGCATTTCCCAAAATTAAATAATTAATATTCTTAATTTTGTCAATCATCCCTTCCACTTAAAATAGATTTTCTTTATATGCATGGATTAGTTTTCATCTTTTCTGAAACCTGTACAAGATAGTGTATGAATAGAACATTATTAATGGTTTCTTCAATTCTGTGCCTTCATCACATTTAACATAATTTTAGAGATGTATGCTGACTCTATAACTGGAATTGATTCATTTTCACTATTGTATTGAATTTCATTATATTATAATATCACTATGGTTTTTTATCCTTTTGCCTGGTGAAAAATATTACAGTTTTTCTTTTTCTTTTCCTAAGCAAGGCTTCTTTTGCTACATTCCCTGATAAATATATTCAATTACTCCTGGAGGAACAACTCCCTATGAGTAGAAATTTTGAGTCCTGAGTGTTCATATATTCCAATTTAGTATTCAGTGGAAAACTATTTGTATAACTGCTTTTGCCAGTGGTTCCTATTGCCCTATATTTTGGCCAGAAGTTGGAAGTAAATGTTTTATTTTGTTTCATATGCTGGAGATTAAGTAGAATAAACATTAGTCTTATTTTACTCTTTTCTCATTAATAATTCATTTGTATATTTGCCATTGTAGTTTAGCCACCAAACTGCCTGTTTAAAATGCTGACAATGTAGTTTTGGAAGATGGGTTTATTGCTTTATTATTTTATAGGCAGTTTATCTTCCTCATTTATTTGAAATAATTATATAGATATTCTCCATTACTAGTAAGTTTATTAAGAAACATGTTTATGAGAAGTGTTAATACTGCATGCATAGTGTCATCTTTTATCCCATTAATTTTCCTCATTTTTTTTCTGTCCTATTTTTTCTTTCTATTCTTTCCAGTTACAAATTATTTTCTTCCCTCTCTTCATTTATTTCTCAATTTCCTCTTCTTTCTTTATTTGTTATTAGTATCTGGGTGTGAAGGATGATCGCATTAGTGTGGGGAGTTGGTACCTACACACATTACACCTGGATTGTTTCCCGCCCATTCCCCGTCTGCTCCTCCTCCTTCCCAGGTTCTCTTTCTGTCTCTGAACAGCCAACCTCCCTGTCTCATACCTTTGCTCTTCTTTGCATCTTTCTTCCTGGGTATTTTCTTCTTCTAGAAGTTTTTCCTTTAATTGTACTTAATTTGAAGAAGCTCATTCTTCCCTGTTTAAAATTATATCAATAATTTCTCTTCAAAGATACTTTCATGGATGTATATTCCAGGTGGTTGTCATTTTCTTTTAACACTTTGGTAAGTATATGAATGGTAAATGTGATTCACTGCATTAGCAAATCAATGCATACGCTGCAATCCTTTATGTGTACATTTATTTATTTACAGAGAGATATTTCTTTGAAATCAGACTAGAACAGTTCAGCAAAGCAGCTGTACATATAAAAATCAACTGAATTTATGTTCAAAAAGACAAAGAGATCCATAAATATTTCTGCTATGAGTTGCAGAGAAAGTAAATATTTCCATTGCAATATAGTGTTGTGCCTAACTCTGTTTAGTTCCACTTGATTAAAAATGTCTAAATATCTCAAGGTAGGGGAGGTATTATGAAAAAATAAGATTAAAAGGCACATGAATTAGTGTCAAATGATCTTTATGTTGCTCCTTTGGACCTTCTAAAACTCTTGCCAAGCAAAAGAATACTGTAAGTAGACAGTGGCTTTCATGGTCCCCTAAGTATTACCTGAGGTATCCTGAGGACTGGGAAAGCTAGCATCATCTTAGAAACTTTTCCTGCCCATATGCTAAGTCAGGTGCTCTTTAAAATGCAATAGAACAATGCAAGCTAGAGATATCATTGCTATGAAGTTTGATCTATGAAATCTCTCCCCATAAAACATAAGCACAGAACACAGCAATGTGGATTTGATAGTCTGCCTGGCCTCTACTGGACACTCCAAGTACTTTCCTGCTGATTACTTGTCTAGCCTGTCCCCACTAGACCTTCTGAACACCGCTGTTAAGTACACACCATTATGGACTTTCTGAATAATACTGTTGTACAGAATGTTTCTCACATTTTTCCATGTAGTGGTATGATTGAGAATGTAATGCCTTGTGGAATTGTCACAGTTGGAAGTGTTCAAGAATATGCACCCCAAGCAGATCTATGAGTAGTGCTGTGTTGCCTTCCTCGTTAGCAAGTATCCATTAACACTATACTTTTCTGCTGGCAACTATTGGTAAATCTTTATAAGCCTTGTGCCTCACATGACATCTTTGTTTGGTTTAAGTTTCTTTTCCTTTGGCCTCATGAAACATTTCATTGCCCCAAAATGCTTGTGTTGTCAACAACAGACATAGAACCCTCGGTACCTTTTGTAATCAGAGTTTGAATCTATTTTTTCCATTAGCTGAATTTTTATGCAGAGCAATTCTGTTATTCTCTCCATTGATTCCAGGATAAAGGAGGAGCATCTATTTGAAAATTCAGGGGCCAGGGAGATGACTCGGTGGAATAAGTGCTTCCCTGGCAAGCACAAGGGCCTGAGTTCAATCCCCAGTTCCGAAAAAAAAAAGAAAGAAAAAATAAATTTCATCAGTACAAGCCAAGAGAACAAACCAAACTATGAGATATCTGTTAAAATAATTGCCCAGAGGTGACATATATGATAACATGTACTATGAAAGAAATAATAAATTTACTACATAAAAATTAACCTTTGCTATTCCAAATGTACTATGAGAGTTAATTACATATACTGTGGAGAAAACCACTTGCACTTAGCATAATCATAAATAATTAATGTGTGGAGAATGAAATATTCCAAGTCAATAACATGAACAACCTCACTGAAATTGGAATGAGCTTGAGATAGTTAGGAATGAAATTATTTATAAAATCCAGATTAGATAAATTGAACTTGAGAACAAGATTCAGAGATATTTGATTCAAAAGTAACAATTTCTTCCTACGTATATGTTTCTAATGCATTTTAAGACATCTTATTATGTCTTACTTTTCTCTTCTTAAAGCTAAAATTAATGTCATTTCATTTTTAATCCTTAGGCAATTGAGTTCTTTAGAAGAAGAATATATTCAAATTTAAAAGGCATCGCCCTTGTAAACAAAGCTCACCACTTGGAATTGGATTCTGCTCCAATTCTTTAGACTGCATATGGAATAGAAACTTCGGATGGTTTCACTTCGTATCCTGTAGTTAAAATACAAGCCTATGTGGTATTTAAAGCAGGTGTGAGCTCAAACTGTTAATTGCACTATAAATTCAAGCTCTTGCACCTGAAGAGAATTCGTTTGTATGCACATTTGCAGACATATTATAAAAGAATTACCAACATATGTTGTCTATTCCATACTATTAAGTCACAGAACAGGCAACCGCAATTCGCCACTCTATGTGTGGTGCAGGTGTTAAGTGGCATCACAGATGCAATATGACTGAGAAAATACTGCAATTCAGGGCAGCAGGTAGAGTTATTTCCTGGAAGCTTTCTTCCAAGCTGCTCTGTAGCACAAGATCATGCAATTGAAGATATTATAAAGGTTGCATTAAAGGGAAACAAATTAAAAGATAGTTAAAAGCAGGAAATCCACTTCCATAAGGTTAGAAGTTACACTTTCCTTTTGAGGTCCTGAACTATGCCTTGAACTTTGATAACAGTTTGATAAACCTCTTTATCACCAGGAAAGCAATCATTTCTCCAGGAGATCTTGATATTATATGTTTAGATGTTTACACATATCTGTTCCATCAAAGCAGCACTCTAGTAAAAGGTAATGAACTCAGCAAATCATTACATGGAAAATGTTAAATTCAGCCTCGTTACTTTAATAGAGTATTTATAGTAGTTTGGATATAGGTAAAGTAGACTAATGAAAAAGGAAAAAAAATCAAATAATTTTGGCTCCTTTAAAATGTGTAGACTGTGAAATCTAAGATAAGATATTCCTTGAACATAAGATTTTGCTCTTTTAGGATTTCATCAAGTCTCTGCCAATGACCTATTAAGACCACAAACACTTTGTGGAAATTTGTGGGCAGACTACTGTGGATTGGTGTCATGTTTTGTGATGGTGCATCACAAATTGTTTAGGGCAAGAGAAACAAATGTTCTCTACTAAACCTAGAGTTTGAAATTGATAAAAGTTCTAAAGTGACCTTCACAAGTTTCTATATGAAAATTGATTGAAGGCTGGCCAGATAGCACAGCGGACTAAAGTGCCTGCTCAGGCAGAGGACAATAGCTGGGGTTCGAACCCTGGTGTGCTGTGCCAGACCCACCCTCGAGCACACTGGGAAGACAATTGAGAGTGGGCCTGGTGGTGTGCACCCGTAATCACAGCACTTGGGAGGCTGAAAACAGGAGACTCACTAAGAATCCAATCTATGTAGTGATCGGACCCTGGAGACCCTGTACTAAATGCATTAAAGAAAACAAAAGAAAATAGTTGATTGAACAGAAACTAAGGCAAATTTAATTATCAAATTATCAAAATTTTAAGTAAATGTAAATGGATATAGATGTTACTAAAGAGGAAGCCAAGCTAATATGAAGTGAATTACAGCAAATGAAGCTTCAGGTAAGTATATCTGCCAAGATCCATTTCATGTGGCAAGTTGTATGGGCCACACACATACACATAGATATTAGGTCAAACACAGTTTCTGTGGAGAGTAATTTTCACTGTTGTGGTAAGATTAACATGTAATTCAGTGAATCTTGACTAGAGTGCTATAATATGGATAGGCATCATCCAGTCAGCTGAAGACTCAACAGACTGCAGACACATCATCCCTGAGCAGAAGAGGATTCTGCCACAGATGTTCCTGAGACATCAAGTGCAAGATGGGTTCTTTCTTGAGTCAAACCTGCCAGATCACACTGCAGAGTTGGAACTTTCCAGCCTCCAGTTTTTTTTGACCATTCCCCACAGAGAAATATCTGAAGGTAATATATTCATGCATTTATATGTCATATTTATGACTTAGTCAGCTTTTAGTACAAAGAATGGTTTTAAGGTATGAAAATAAATACAACTTTATAAGTCGATATTTTCCAGAAATGAGTAGATGGATGGATGGACAAATGCGTAGACAGAGGATTTATTAAGAAGATAGGCTCACAGGTTTATAGAGTATGAAGAGCTTCATGAAAGGCTAAGGAGGGGAAACAGGAAAGGTAGAACATGGTTAAGTCTAAGTCTGAAAGCCTCAGACTTAGGAAAACTAATGGTGTAACTCACAATGTGAGGCTAAAATTTTAGAATCCAGAAAGCTTCTAATGGCAAGTTCTAGAATCCAAAAGATATAGAACTTGTGTTGGGGATATAGCTCAGCAGCATACGCGCCTGACTGGGAAGTGTGAGGTCCCAAGTTCAATCCCTGATACCACAAAAAAATTAAAAAATAGAACTTCAAGTTTTATCATCCAAAGCCAAAAGATAAAGAAGAGTGTCCTAGCTCCCAGAAGGAGACAATACTTGCCTTTACTCTACTGCTTTGTTCTACCCAAGTCCCCAGCTGACTGGATAATTCCTACCTACACTTAAGGAAAATTTTCTTCACTGACTTCACCAACTCATAGCTAGTCTTTTCTGGGAACACACTACTAGTTATACCCACGGAAGATTTATCAGATTTCTAGGTGTCCCTTAATCTTCACCAAATCAAGACAAACTCTAAAATAGCCTTTACTGAATGTTTTGTGTTGGTTAATAATCTGACTAGATTTAAATACATTAGTGACTCTATATCAAGGATTAAAAAGTTAAAGGCACTATTTGGCCATAGATATATCTAAAATATTACCATTAGAGGGGTTGGGGAGATGGCTCAGTAGAATAAGCGCTTGCCTGGTAAGCCGAAGGGCCCGAGTTCAATCCCAGGCTCTGCCAAAAATAAATAAATAAATAAATGAAATACCACCATTAGGTTCTTCTAATCAAACACAAGAGGCAAGAAGGGTCTGAGAAGGTCAGGTGATATTAGCTGTTTGCTCTAGTGCTGCTTGACAAAGTAGGTAAAGAAAAAGATGAACTCAAGGATTAAAGTTCTTGGCTGTATCACTGTACAAATGAATGGGAAGTTTCTACATGTAACTTACAAGACACTATTTTCTATAGATACAGGGCCACGGCTGTTAAAAAGCAAACCCAAAAGCTCATCTGCCAATGGCTTAATTACAACACAAATTGAATTTCTAGCTTCAAGGGGTGCACACTGTTAAAGGGTAAGAATTAAGTGTGAAGGAATTGGATCTTAAAAGTTGTAATAAGGGCATGTGCAAAAACCATGCTAAAACTAAGGCTATTGAAGTCCTCGATTTTAATGAGGCTTTGGTAGTAGAAGAAGTCAATTTACTTCCACCCAAGAAAGTTAACACTGCGACACCAAGGAAAACGATATTACCTTTCTTGAGTTAACTTGCTTGTGGTGTGACGTAGCATACGTGGTTGATGAGAAATATCACTGCATTTCAAAATTACACGTTTTTTCTGATTTGTTCCAGAAAACTAGAAAAAGCACAAAGAATGAATTTTAGATATTAAGGTCTTAAGATAATGGTGGAAAGAACATATTATGTTGGGCTGAATTATGCACGTGCAAGCTGAGATTCTGCATTTAATGTCATATTTTCCAGAATTTAAAAGGCCCTAAAGGTATGTGTGGCTTAAACAAGTAACAAAAATTGGCTCATAATGAATGAGCTTGAAATGTCAGACTGCCTTGCCTTTCCTTACTACACAAGAAGAGTTGCAAAAATTTAAGAAAATTGCCATAGATATGACACTTAAGACTCATTCCTCCACTCCACGAGGGCTCAGAACTCGATAAGCTTAACCAAGTGGAAATGCTTTTGGCAGTTACAGTATCAGATGTGGTTTCATTTCACAAACAAAAACAGACTTCCTGGTGTCTAATATGACGTGAAACCAGTTACAGAAACAAGGCCAATATCTGTTTGAGCATTTTCTCACAATTTTCTTGTCAGTGTGTGTGTGCATACATTTTTTTTCTCATTCTTTTATAATACTTAAGCTATAGATGTCAAGAAGAATAACCATCGTTCAAGGACTTCTCGTCCTCTCTGCGGAAAAAGAAGATAATTTTGTTTTCAAACAAGACTGTTGTATCATGTTACCCAGAACCATGACCTTATAATTAGCTCTAATCGGAAATGAAGCAAATCATGGTTAAACTTGGTGTGTACAGATGTCAAAGTGATTATGTGTTAATTTGATTGGGGATCAGTGACTCATTTTGGGGCCTAATGTTATTCCAGATGTTTTTGTGAGGATACTTTTGAATGACATTTATCTTTAAGTCAGTGATCTCCATGAGAGCAGATTGTGTTCCATCATGTGGGTAAGCATCACCATGTGACTGAGGTCTTATTGGACCAAAGGCGGCCTTACCTATAACAAGAAATGACTACAATGCCCAGTTGTCAGAACTGAACTGCAGCACCGCAACTCGGATTTCCCTACATCTATAGCTTCCCAGGTGACACCAAAAGCTTGAACTTCCTAATTTCCCTAATCACATGAACAAATGTAGTCTCTCCTTTCGTATTATTTCTTTCTTGCTCCCTCACTCATTCTTTCTCTCAATTCTATTTCTTTAGAGAATCATGAGATAGAGAGATACAGTGTCTCTCTGATGCAATCAACAAATTTTATTTGGGTGCAATGACAAGGAAGAAAAGTGGTAAAATAAAGAATAAGCATGCAGACTGCATCTATCCCAGCACAAACTGACGCAGCCTGATATATCAGTATAACACATGTTTAAGTATTCTAACATGATCCTAACACATATTTTTCTCTTGCAATGAAGACCCGTTTCTTTTTCCAATTGAGCATAGAACACAAGTAATTCTTATGTTATCACAGGCTAAAGACACAACTTCACTTCTAGACTTCACTTAAATGAGTAGAAATAATTGTCTGGGAAGGAGATTATTTTAAGTTTACTAAACTTTTAAAGCAGTAAGTAAAACAAACACAGATTTAAAGAAACTGCAGCCAAGAATGAATGGATGTGGTCTCTGACTTCTTCAACTAACAAACTTTGTAAAAGCTACTGACAACACTGAGAGAAGTTATTCCTCAGCCTCACAAATAATAACAAATATTTAGCTATTGGTTGGTGGTGAATCTGCTATTTGGGACAAAGAAAAAATTTGGCATTTGATATGTGTATGAAGCAAGTACCAGAATTTAAATGGTAGCTGAATCTCTTCCTTATTTCTTTCCTTCCTTCCTTCCTTCCTTCCTTCCTTCCCTACTCTCTCTTTTTCTTCTTTCCATCTTTCTTCCTTCCATTTCCCACTATAAAAAATGAAGAGAAATTACTCTGAAAAAGAAACCAGTATAAGATGACCTAAAGAGCAAAAAAGACCTACTGAATTGTAATATGTAGGTTCTTCATTTGAAAGTAATAAAATTCAGATTCATAGTAAAGTTTCATAAAATGCTGTATATCTTTGTTTATCCAGAAAATCTTTCCAGCTACAATAAATATATTAGCTGTATTTCACAAATAATGGAAAAATAAGGTAGGACTGATACAGGTAAAATGTTTTCATAGTATTTTTGAAGTATTTTAAATTTAGGGAAGTCTGGACTAAGACAAGGTTATTTCCTTTCCATAAAAAAAAATGTGTGGGAAGTCACACATGTCACAGAATTAGTTGTGAGGTGTGCAAGATGCATCTCTAGGAAATGACCATTTGAGATGGTGAATGCTACACAGAACTGCACAAAATAGGAATATATATATATATATATATATATATTCATCATATATACATATACATATCACATGTAAGTACATGAGTAAATAATGTAGGAATTTAAGTGTAAAGTAGTCTTCAACTACAATGATTAATTGCAAAAGAAAAAAAATGTTTGGATATCCGTAGATGATGCTATATAGTAAAATAGACTCAGAGACAGGAAATCTAAATGAGACAAAATTTGCATTGATAATAATGTGAAGATTAATCAAATCATTTTTTATCCTATGTGAAGAAAATGTTATGAAAATATTTCAAATTTGATTACATGTTTTAGGCAACATCAAAAATTATCCTTGTCTTTTATTAATTGTTTATAGTTTCTTAAAATTATGTTTTCACTGGAATGAGAAAAATAGGTGAGAAATTCTTTTAAAATGATTGAATTTAACAACTATCCTGAGGAAAGTAAAATGCATTTTTAAAAATGAAGCCCAATTATTTTGTCCTTACTACATTCAAGTATTAGATTTCTAGTAACTCAATAACAATACAGTGTACATTGAAAACAAAATAAAATGTGAAGGAAAATGTGAGGCAAATTAGTCAAAGGGTTTTTTTTGGGTTTTGTTCTATTTGTATTTAGTACAGGGTCTACAGGGTCTATATTAACTGTATTTCACAAATAATGGAAAAATAAAGTAGGACTGATATAAATAAAATATTTTCATAATATTTTTGAAAGTATTTTAAATTTAGGGAAATCTGGACTAAGAGAAGTTTATTTCCTTTCCATAAAAAAGTGTGTGGAAAGTCACATGTGTCACAGAACTGACACTGATTGTGTTACACATGTTGACAAAGATATTACAAGAAATAACCACCTTCCCAGTTCATGCACAGTCTTTTCACTGATGCAGGAATTATTTGTGCTTCTGCACCTACTCTCCTCCTAGCACATAATCTCCAACCAAAGTAAACCCAAGAAATCACTGAGCTTCTTCTTTTCTCCACAGATTGATTTCTTTTTGAGAACGGCATACAGATGGAATCTAACAGTATGTTCTGATCTATTTACTATGCTGTTACTTTGGGGTGGCCCATACATTTTTCTTAATTTTTGCATCTAAGTTGATGAGAAATATTGGCCTATAATTCTAATTTCTTTTTAACATGTTCATTTTCCTTTCATTTCAAAATAATGTGGGCCTTACAAAATGAATTTTCTAAAGTTTTTCTTTTTTTGTGGGGGGACAAGTTCCAGAAGGGTTATCATTAATTTTTGTTTACATATTTGTTAGAATTTATTAGTTAAGACATCTGGGCCTTGGATTTTCTTTGGTGAGACATGTTTGGTTTCTGATTCAAGCCTTATAGTCATAGTTCTATGGTCTTTCAATTTTTTAAATTAATTTTATTGAAAAACAAACAGCAATGCAACAGGCTCAAAACCAATTAGTTGGATAGCTTCAATCATTAACACATTGCATATTGTTGTCTTACTTTTTTCAATTTCTTCTCATTTCTATTCAAAAAGTCTTCATAGTGGTTATTCATAGTACAAGATGCAGACATGATATCATGTCCACATACACTCTTAGTACAAATCATTCTTCTCATTGAATTAAGAGAAAGTAGCTCTATATCTATCTTAACTA
>NDGM011196881.1:0-16783 GCA_002564305.1 Octomys mimax
TATTACTAGTCACACCCCTAGGGAGCTGGACCCATGTGACAAAGGTGAACAGCCCTGACAACACACATATTCAAGCAGTAACAGCAGAAAGGGCCCGGAAACTCAAAGCCAGGCCCAGCAGCAAAGTCTGCTGTGCTTGAACTGAAGGACAATTTGCCTTAGTTGTCAACAACACCATGCTTTATAACTTGTTCTTAATCCACCCCCTCCAGGATGACGTTTTCAAACTTAACTTTGCACACAAGCATCTGAATGGGTCTGAGGCAGCCCAGCAAAATCCAGCAACATCGTGCGGACCCTACAGGTTGCATAAGAAATAAAAGCTGAGTTCCCTGTGCCGTGTGCCACTTTTGTCACAGTTACTTTGTGCTGTGTTCTTGCTTTTTTCCATTGCTAATACATGTGGCAAAGCCAACCTTCAAAATTAAGCTAAATCTCTTTGCTCAGCTATTCTATTGTGCTATGAGGCATGAAAATCTTATGCTATTTTATGGAAATTATGATTTTCAACGTAACAAACAAATCTCAAAGGAACCAGAAAGGAAATATTGGACCCATGCCGCACACTCTGTGTGGGCTCAAGAAGCTCTATTTGATGATGGCAAGTTTCCTTCTCAAAAACACCCCAGACAAAGCCTAAATTCCAGAAATGGTTTCTGGATCAGACTTGCAGTAAATTTTCTTTGGAGCATTAGTGTTAGATGGAGGACAAATGGGACTCAGACAGACTTAATTCCCACAGGAGAAAACAAGAAAGGCCAAACAAATGTACAACAAGGGTCAAACCTTGGACTCCAAAATCCAAATAAATAATAAGCATTTCAGTGGGAGAGAAGGGAAGGTCAATACTCCCATATAACATAACATATTAAATCAGAGAAATTAACTTTTTAAAATTTATGACACAATTCTGGCAGAACTGTATGAAATCTAAACATTTTCAATCACATATGCCCCAGAATCCAAAGATCTTTCTGCTCGGTGTAATAATTTCTCAAATATCCTCTAGAAAAGCTGCAGTGCCCATGTTGTGGACATATAATCTACCCTAGTGTGATCTATTGTATGTAAAGGTTTTTAAAACATTTTTTAAATTGTTCAAGAGTTATTTTTGCCTCATGTAAACATAGTCTGGGTAGATTGTTTTCCCTATAGAAACTTTGAAGATAATGAGTTTGTTTTCCCTTTTATTTCATTGAGAAACTACTCCTGTAACCATTCATGCTTTTTTTAAAATAGTACTTTGCATTAGAAAAAAATAACAGGTGTCACTGAAATATCTCAGAATTGGATATTAGTTTTGAATGAAAGGAGTATCCATCAGCTTATGGACTAAATGACCAAAGCACCGAATGAAAGCTTTGGAATTGTGAATGCATTCAGCTCAAAGGGCTGTCTGTCAAATGAATACTCTTCACAGCAAAAATCCCAGGTCATGTTTTGCTCTACAGAGATCCTTGGGATACCCATGTAGGGCAGTGTACATTGAATTCAGAGCTCGGAAACCAGAAACTGCTCGTCAAGTAAGTGTACAAGGTTCTCTAGATTTTGACCAAAATTAGAAGCAATATCATCATGCAAGGAACACCTGTGCAACAGTCCATCCCGTGACCTGTCACAGTCAGCCGTAGGATGGTCCAAGTGCTCAGGAACTTTTCAGAGAACTGAGAAAACTTAGTTCATACAGCCAGAGATCAATATATGTGATGCTGTTATGAACTGTGAGAATGCACACACCCCAAAAGGAAGGATTAAGATGAAAATGACTGACAGGAAAGAGAAATCGCCAATTATTGAACATCTGCTTTGTATCAGGTACCACCCAGCTCCTGACTTACTCTTTCTCAATTCACAGAAGTCCCTAGGAAGTAGTCTTCCCTCTAGGATAGGTAGGTAGTAGACCCCTATATCACAGAATCAAAAATCAACCTCTCACTCAAGTCACACAGTGAGCAATGGGGTCAGGCAGGAATTCAAATGTAATTCTTTGTCAACAAAGACAGTCCTCTTCCCACTGTACCACAAACACGCCTCAGAAATTATCTATTCACTAAAGTATGTGCCAGGCCCAGATGGCTTTACAGCTGAATTCTATCTAACTTGCAGTGAACAGATAATCCTTGTGTTATTCAAAAAATTTCTGACCATAGCAAAAGATGGAAAGCTTCCCAATTTGATTTACAAAGCTAACATAACCTTACTTCCTAGGCCTCATGGAGATGGGATAGGAAGAAAACTAAAATAGGTCCCTAGTGAATACAGATCCAGTACAGAGCCTAAATTCTATGTAAAAATCAGGAAATTAAACCAAGGTAACATGACCAAAGTAGTGGACATGACTGGAATGCAGGGATAGCGCAACACTAGAAAACACTAGAAAAGCACTCATTAAACTGTACATTTAAAGAATAACATAAATACATTACTTCATGCTAAGACATAGCTCATAAAATATAGCTGCCAGTTCTAAGTTTGAAATAAAAAAATTCAGGTTAAAAAGATGTAAAGGAATTTCAAAGGCTGTTTAATACTAATCACAAATAGCGTATTAAAAATAAAGACTAAAGTGCCTGCTTAGACAGGCGCAGGGGTGGAGGTTCCATTCCCAGCCTGCCCTGCCTGCCTCACTGGCAGGGTGGGCTGAAAGAGTGACTGAGACTGGGCGTGATGGCACGCACCTGTAATCCCAGCTCTTGGGAGGCTGAAAACAGGAGGATCACTACGAATCCAATCTATGTAGTGAGACCCTATAGTCCCTGTACTAAAATACATAAAAATAAATAAATTAATTAAATAAATACTAAAATTATTAACATTAAAAAGTAGGAGATAAGAAACAGTAAAAATTCAAATAATGTTATAGGAGCCATCTACAGCAATAAAATATTCAAGGAAAATTTGTTGTGTGACTAACAGAAAAAAAGACATCAGGTGCATGTGGTGGGACTATGCAGCTCGCTGCTCCAGACGGGAAATGCTGATGGCATTACTGAGCAACTTGAAAATGTCATTGGCTGCAGCATAAATATACTTTACGGCAAGACATCCCGAATCTCAAGTTCTAAAACATACTTTATGTTAATATTAACATGAATATAGGATTTAATGAATTCTAATCAAATGTCAAATTAGAATATTTTTATTTAGAACTAGATAAAATGATTTAGAGGTTCAATTGGAAAATAAGTACATAGTAACTGCCGAGAAATTTCTTATAAATAATAATAATGAGATAAATAATAATTTAAGAGTAATAATAATAAATAAGAATACTGATTGATAACAGTAAATAAGCATTGGGGAAGAGCCTTTCCATACAAGACACTAAAGCTCCTCAGGCTGTACAGCTCCAAAGGAAAACATTTTCTCCGTCTTGTTTCCCAGAAGCCAAGCAATGCCAGGAGCATTACTTATATAGTTGCTATTTAACACAAATCAATTAAGCTGACTAGATCAAAGAATAAGATTTTGGTTGACAAATAAGCAGGGAGAAGAATGAGAGGCAGGAGAGGATCATGAAGCTTATTTAAATATACATTTTTATTACATGACTTCAGCTTGGCGAGAGGATGCTAAGTATTTAATCAATAGCTTTAAGAACGCTGTCTCCCAAGAAGAAAATAAAGCTGGCTCCTTTTAGTACCTCCAAGCAAAAAACCAACGCCAGTAAGACAGGGATTTAAAATGTAAATATAAATGTATTAGACATGCATCATGCACAACCTTCCTAATATTGGACATCCCCGGCGCACAGCTGCTGGCTTCTCCCTGTCCCCAGGTTTCGCAGGTCTAGTGGGACTTCCTTGTTTAAATTAAACCTGACTGTCTTTTACGCTGTCCTCACGGCCGAGCACCAGCTCTTTCTTTCTGTGTGTGTGACTATTCTCCAGATCCTCACTGCAACGGGATGAAATGTTCTTAACAGGAATTTGCTACCAGATGTCCCTTCGTGGATGTAACCTGTATGTCCTAGTTCAGCAAGTAGAATTTGACAGAACAGCAAATGTGAACAAATTGGTGGGATTGTAATACTAAGCTTCTGCAGCATTATGCTCAAAAGCCGTCTGCACTGAGGATATGATTGGCATAGGAGTAAGCCCAAATAAATAAATAAGTTGCCACTTATGGGATAAGGCAAATGATGCAAAAAAGGAATCTTAAAAGGAAAGGGGAATTGGTTGATTAATCCTGAAGGGTCAAAAGTGGGTAAATGGAACTGTCACCCAATGCAGAAATAAAAGTCATGTTGAACTTCCCATAATCTTGCAGAAACCTTTTCCTGATTTTAGATGCAGCCCCTTCCAGGGCTGGGAAGTATGACGCTGACCTGGAGACTCGAACACTGCTCTCTGGATCCCATATTATTATTCCCCAAACAGAGACCCTAGAATGTGTGCAATGCCTTAACCTTAAGTCCAAGCAAACTCTTAGCCATCTCCCTGTCAAGGAAGTCCCTCATGCTTTAAGAATCTATTACTGAAAACACTGACTGGGCTTTTGTCAACAGAATGAGGCCCTTAGACATCACAGTGACTTAACCAACCATTGGCCATCCCTACTTCCTCGAGAGATAACCTAGTTTGGGAGGAGAAGTCTGAATGTCAACACATCATGATGAGTTCATACACTTGTTTCACCTTCAAAGGAAATTATTTAACTTTTTAGAACTTCATTTTCTCATCTCAACGGCAGAGACTCAGTAATTGTCTCACGTAAGCACAATGCTAACAGCAGTATTACTCATCCCTGATCCCTCCTCATCCCTTCCCAAGAGAATTTTCAAGGGGTGGTATAGGCAGGTTCAAGAATTCCATCTCTAATAGAGAGAAAATGCATATCCAATTTGCTATTAGATAAGCCTCATTCAGACTAAGTGTCCAAGGCATACTTGAACACCAGTTTTACCCGAAGACATGTATTCCAACAACAGCATATTGATTTTATTCTACATAGGCTCTCTGCAGAGTCAAACATTTGTTGTAGTGTGGGACACGATTTTTGGCATCAATTTAGCAAACCGTTGGGTTTCTCGTTTGCATAACTGCTTTGCCTGTAATGAGCAGATACAAAGCCTTGGCTCATTTTGCTGCCCTCCACTCTCTTCTGAGCAGTGGCCGATTGACTCTCCCATCTGCAGCCTAGGGAAGCTTTTCATAAAGCCCCACCAAAACCCAGAGCTCTATGCTGTAAACTGGGAAAGACGGCACAGTAAAAAACCCACAAAGAAGCCTCCATCTTTCAGCATCTTGAGGATTACGCAGTGTTCAGTGTCACTTCAGTCACCACCTGCGTATGCAGTTCCTACAGATCCACAAGAACATTCTGTTACACTTCATGGACACCCTAAGGAATAATTTCTATTTGAGTATTAATAGTGATTACACACCTACTCTTCTCTTTTGAAAGTACATTCATCTTGTTCAATGCAGATAAACAAAAGTTAAAGAAAACTCCTCGTTTGGTGAAGCTGTGCTATAGGAACAGGTCATTCAGTCATTCAGCAAATGAAATGTTTATTTTCCTAACAGTATCAGAAAGAAATCTGGTGGGAGTTGTTTAGCTGTTCGCCACAGCCAGGACTGCATGCTATAATATACCGAAGAAGTGCAACACCGTACAGTAACTTGAGGGATTCTCTCTCATACGCAACCTCAGCGATTCTCACTCATTCTCCCCATAGATACTTAGTTGGTAAATTCTATATTTCAAACACCTCAGCAGGTGTTGGGGATCAGGAACAGAGGAGCGCTGCTGTCCTCAGGAGAAGGGCAGGTGAGCAAACAATCCTTTTCAGCATAATGAGGCAAGTTCTACAGCAGCAGTCAGGGCAAGGTGGGAGAGAAGCTTCCAGACTGGATATTTAGCCCAATCCTGGAGGGAAACACTGCGCTTATCTCATTTTGATGATGAATTAAGTGGGGAAGCATTTTCTTTATTGAACAAAAAATTTTGGCTGAAATCTGAAGAATGTGTTAGAAGAAGCACTCTGTGAAAAAAAGTACATTTTTTTTCCCAATTTTTAAAACTAAAGTAGTATTCAGGACCAATAAGGCCATTAATACCTGATAAGCTTTGAGTATTTGCCATGAGCTAAATTATTTTAAGCACGGTACCTAGATTATCTCATGTATTTTTCATAGCCATCCTGTAAGTTCTATTGCTCTTATTTACATGAGGAAAAGCAAGACAGAAATTTTGTAGCTTGCTCTACCAGCATCACACAGCCCGAAAGAGTGACTCTGAGAGCCAAACTGGGTCTGTGCTTTGATCTACTCAGCTGTTTTTAAGTGCTGTTTCTAAATATCCATGTAGAGTGAGTAGGCTTTATTTTCAGTGTCTTCCACAACTATTTCACACTCTCTGTTTATTAATATTTCTGAAATTTATCTTTCCTGATTCCAACTGATTCAGAGGCATCACTACAAAGAGCAAATTATGTGTACACACACACATAATTTTAAAAAATGAATTATGATTTTTCAGACTCCAGGGGGAGAGGAGGAAATCCTTGGTCATAGCTCAATGCCAGGTAGAAAATTGGAATTTCTTAAAGGTTATGGCCAAGTTCTGTTCATTCTTTGCTTTTCCTCCTTGTTCTACCACCAAGAGATGGGAAGCAGGCATAGAACGATGTGTCGCTGGCTGAATTCCCCTGCCAGAGCCCCTTTTGAAGGACACAAGAATGGTGGTGACACCACAGATTGTGTTAGGGAGAAGTCATAGCCAGGGAATAAGTGGGGCTAAGTGTGAGTGGTTTGATAGGACTTCCCACCCCACCTGGACAGCCCTTCCCTGGCACCTTGCTTGACAGTTTTGTGAGAAAATGCTGTCTTTTAGGTCCATTTGGTGCACACAGTCTTGAGGGTAAGATTCTGGGGTTTGGAGTAAGAGAAGCTAGAGAGCACAGCCTCACTGTGTCCTTTACTCGCCTTACGTCTGTGGACAACATAGGAAACCTGTGTGGATCTTTTTTTTCCTTGCCTGTAGAGTGAAGTGAAGGAGATTCTCCCATAAGATTCTCAAGGCATTAGACAAAAACACTATGTAAAGTAATGAACACAGTACCTGATACCTAGCAAGTGCCGTAAGTGTTGTAATTACTTGGTTTATAATTCTAAGACTTTAGGAAACAGTAACAATCCCAGATGTTTCCAACTGTGAGTTTTAGAGACTGTATGTCTTCCCCGTACTATTCTTCATTTCACTGGTTATTTTGTGTTCTCTAATGGAAATATTTTTAAGGTTCAGTTTTTGAATTGAAGCGATTTCCATGCTCCATTTAAAAAGTCCTCTCAATGTGGGATGCTAACATTTGAATCTAAAATCAGAGACTCATACAATTTCCTGCTAAATGAGCAAAGGGTACCGAAAAGCTCACTGTGGCTTTGCAACCAGAGAACAGCTACTCCTTCTCATTTGCTTCATTCAGGGAATGAATTGATCCTTCCCTCCTCTTCATCCCCCATATCCCAGGCAGATTTCCTGAAAGACCTTCTGGATAAGTCCTCATCCCTTTGGCAAGGCAGCTTGTCTGCTGAGCCAGTCAGCTGTCTGATTGAGATCCACTGCCAGGTGGACAGCTTTGATGGCAAGGAGGTGGCGTTCCGCCCAGTTAGGCAGCTTCCAAGCCTCAAGCCATAAAGATGAGCTCCTGGCCCTCCTTCCTCCAGGAAGATGCTGCAGACATATTGCCTGCCCTCAGAAGCGCGGCTCTCCTGCGGTGCAAATTATTGAGCTGTGCCGCGGCCCTACTTACTGCTCTTTCCTCGGAGCACCGGCAGCGCAGACCTTGGCCAGTTGCTTGTGTCAGCTTTTCTCTGCTGAAGGTGCTGCCTCTCAGGTAGTTAGCATGAGGTGAAAGCAGGCAAAAAGTAAAAGAAGTCGTTGTTGTTGTGGTGGTGGTTGTTGTTGTCATTGAGGCTGATTTTTCTATTTGCCAGAAAAACAAGTATCCTGTGCTATAAAATAAGTTGGGAACAAAAAACAAAATGAAACAAACAAACAACAAACTATGTTGCAGAATAAAACTTCCTGTTTAAGTTGGCTTTGTAGTAACAAAATAAACCAGGAGCTCTTAGACTTTGAGCAACAATGTTGTTTTCCAGTTCATTTTATAGATTGGATTGCTAAAAATAGAAGACAAAGATTTGAATGTGACAGTTTTGTAACAGAAACAATATATATTTTATCATACAGGTAATGTATGTTTATTCTTAAAATATAGAAAAGTGGAAAGAAAACCACTCATTAAATCACCAAATGGAAAGAACCATACTAGAGGAGCCTATTTAGACGACTCATTATCAAAGAATGGGCAGTCCGAGCCTGTTGAGGCCTCTGGTGGGAGGCTCTCTGTTCTCACCCACTCACTGAGTGTCCCCAGGGGAGGCAGGCAGGAGGTGCCTCTCCCCTTCTCTAAGAGAGGGAGGTGTTCAGAGAGCCTTCGGACCTCCTAGCTTCTGCAGAAGGGTGCTGCGGAAGGCTGTGCAGCACCCTACCCTCCTGGGCGGCCCAGAGGCAGAGATATCTGCATTATCTGGCTCTTCGCTGCTGAAGCAGAAAACACCACCCATCGCTCTGTTGGGGCTGGTTGCATGCCTCACATGTGCCAAGATGAAATTCGCATGGACACTTACCAAGGGGCACAGAGGAAATGGCAACAACAGAGGCCAGGTGGGCCGGGGAGGTAGCTCAGTAAAATAAGCGCTTGCCTGGCAAGTGTAAGGGTGTGAGTTCAATCCCCAGTTCCGCCACACACACACACACACACACACACACACACACACACAAAAAAACAGAGCCAGAGTTGAGGCATTCTGAATCCTGCCTCAAACGCCCAAGGAGGAGCAGCCAGATGCCGACGCGGCAGTCTGTGGGAGACGCACAGAGAAGCAAGGACAGTAGCAGCTGCTGCAGGAAGACCCCTGGGACTTCCCCAGGCAGGCCAGCCGTGGAGTGTGTGCTCGGAAAGGACCGAATACAAAAGTGCCCAATAACAAGGGTGCTCGCCAGCCCCGAGGTAGAAAGGCTTTCTGTCAAAGCACCTGCCAGGCAGGGACACTGTGTCCTGCTTTGTCCTGTGTGTACTCTGTACCGTTCTACCCTCCTTATGGCTGCAAAAACAGAGAAGGGTGGAAGGAACTTGGCGAACGAGGAAAGAAAAGTACGTGCCGCTCCTGCCTGCGGGCAGCTTGACTAAATGTCCACAACCGCCCCACTGAAGTGGAGATGGAAAATTTGCCTTTTTATTAAAATTAAAGTTTTAGCAAATATGTCAAATGGAATCTTTTTGAATAAACACTGAGTATTTCAATTTATCATCCCTGTAATATTTTGTCCTAACAGTGACCAAAATGCCGCAGTATTCCGGAGGCAAAGAAAGAACTGAAATAATTATTAAAGGAATTATAATAAGAGACATAAAGACGGCCACACCACACTTGTCTCTCTGCGGCTGTGGCTTCAAGGTGACCAGAGACAGTCCAGCGGTGAGTGGTGCTGGCCCTGCTCCCAGATAGTTTTATTTATTTACAAATAAAAGCAATGGGCAGATGTGGTCCGTGGGCTAAAGTTGGCCAATTCTGGTTCTTTTTGAATGGCCGCGTAGAGCTCCCTCCACTCCACAATTTTAACCAAATCTTATTTAACCAACCACTACTGTGATACATCGAAAATATTTCTAAATTCCGGGACAAAAGATCTCTATTTTCTTACAAGAAAGACAGAATGGGGCATACATATGCCTCAAAATTTTAGAAATAAGGAAATGGAGTGGGCCAGACTACATGTGGAAAGTGGCTTCCTAGTGGTCCTTTTGGTCCAGAAGACGCTGAGTCCTGGTTCTCTGTTAAGTGACGCCGCTTCTCCAGAGCCCAGGAGAGTGGATTCTCACCCCCTCGGAGTTCTCCAGCTGCGGTCTGTGATCACGATTTCTTGAGTGTCTTTTCCAAGGCTGCCACAACCACCAGCAGGGTGAGCTGATGAACTGAACTGAATCCAATGCTCACTCTACCATCACTGCGTTCCACAGCATGACCCTGGGCAGGGCCCTGAGCCTCAACTGGGTGGTGGCTTTTGGACAGAAGCAAGTGACAGTGTCCTCCAGAAGGATGCAGAATGTAAAGGAGCACATGCTCCTCCTAGACAGCTGGATCTGGCTCACCAGGCCACATCATGGCCTCATCACATGGCCCCATTAGTGGCCAAGAAGCCATACTCTGGGGACAGGTGTGACAACTGCCGCAGTTACTACCACCCTGTCCCCAGGATTATCCAAACCTTCTTGCCTCAGTCTGGTTGCTGCTTACTGCCCTTTCTCTGACAGACATTTGACTCGCCACTCCAGCTTCTAGAGGGCTGGCCCTGAACTTGCTTATGTAGCCCAGGCTGACCTCGAACTCAATGGCAATCCTCCTGCCTCAGCCTCTTGAGTGCTGGGATTACAGGTGTGCACCACAAAGCCCTGGCTAATCAGTCATTTTGTACCTTGTGGTTTTATTAGACATAATTAGGACATGTGCTCTGCCAATGCCCTTCCTTCAAGGCAGGCATGCATGCTCTGCATCACATGACTATTTGCTAGAGGTGAAGAGGCTGGACATAACTGTCCAGGATGAGTGAGAAAGGAAGGAGTTAATCAAGCAGATGAGCTCTGCTTCAAAAATGTGACAGTCAGCATCTACTGGGGACAGTCATCAGAGCAAAGGGTTCTTTATAGACTCAAGGATAGCACAGTGACTTTGTATAATGTGACTGAGTTACCTGGGAAACTGGCAAGAGACACAAAAGAAACTATGCCAGAAATGAGAGGTGGCAGCAGGAACATCATGAGAGAATGATGGAGAGCTGGAGGGAGTGAGGAAGGCAAGAGGAAGGAGGGAAGGAAGAAAGGAGAGAGAGCTCCTTAACATTAGGTGACTCAGAGCTAAGTCGCCTGGCTCCTCAGCCCCACCCGTGGCACAGAGCTTCTGTTCTCTCCAGCTCCACCTCAGGGTTTGTCCCTGAAGACAGCACATCCCTTCCCTCTCCTGGGCCAAACACGGCCACTACAGGTCCGCCTTCTCCTTTCGTCGTATCCCCTGAAGCTTTGTAACATTCCTTCTACTCATCTTTTTAAGAGAAAAGGATAAGCATAAGAATGAAAGTGAGTTCCCAAATAGGTTAGTAGGACAGTGACAATAATTGATACATTGTGCTCTGTTGCTTTCCTAGTCATTATTCAGTGTACAAGACGTAGTCATGAAGGCTGCTGAGAAAGCTCAGTGGACTAAGCCCCTGCCTAGGCGAGCGCAGGGACTGGGGCTCTGGCACCACATTCCCCCGCCGAGTCCTGGAGGGGTGGCACGTGCCTGTAATCCCAGTGCTGGGAGGCTGAAAAGAGGAGGATCACTGCAAGTCTGAGCTGCCTAGTGAGCCCCACACAAAACAAGTAAACAAACCACAAAAAAGACATAGGCATGATATCTGGTCCATACACTATTAGCACAAAACTTTCTTTTGAATGAACTAAAAGAAAGTAGCTGTATAACTATCTTAACTATGTTGTGCAGACATATTGTTTTTCCTTTTTCCCTTTCCCCCCACTGCTGTTTGTCTTTTCTTTTGAACAGTCTCTTCCCAGTTTAGAGTATCTATTGTACATTTTGGATCTTATTTACTCGTTCACTTTCTCACACTAGGGAGACAACACAATGTTTACACATGTGGGTCTGATTTATCTCACTTATGAGTGTGGGCTCGAGTTGCATCCATCATGTTTGAAAGCTTTCCACAAATTATCATCCACTATGGACATGTTCCCTCAGCTTGTTTTCTAGAATGTGAGTCAGAAAAACCTTGCTTCCCAACTAAACTTGCTTGGCGGCTGGCTTCAGTACAGAATAAGGTCCCACCCCTTCAGCAGGAGCGAGGGGCAGGCTGCTGTCCCCTGTGACTTGCCAGTCTTCCTCTCTTTCAGATCGATCTTCTTCTCCCATTATCTGCATGCTCACCCTGGAAACCCACTGCCAGCCTATGTTAGCTTTTAGCCAAGAACGATGAATTCTGTACCAGAATAACCTATGGAGGGAAAACAGAGTATAAGGGAACATTCTGTACTATTTACTCAATTTTTTCTATAAGTCTAAAATTGCTCTTTAAAAAAATAAAAACTACTAAATATAGCTGGGCAACGAAGAGATGTTTACTTAGAGTGGGAAGAGCATGAGCTTTGGGCACAAGTGGGCCCCATACTGCTCATCGCTGTTGCTTCAGAGACCTTAAGCATTTCCATGATCCTGTGACAGTGCGACAACAGTTTCTGGGAAGCCATTATTTGACCATTGTAGTGGCCAAATATATAGACCCTAGTGTATATGTCCCTTCCCTTTCCCAGCTTTCCAGATGGAATCGATGACTATGTCTACAGCGTTCCATACTTCTTTGTGGGTCCCTTAGATAGCTCTTATTGAAATAGTTTTCTTATGCCTTTGTCTTCTCCATTAGAATCTATACTCCGTCAAGGAAGAAGATGCGAAATGCTCATCTTTGCCTCCTTTGCTGTACAAATTCAGTGATAGATATACGTTGGACTTTTTTTTATTTTTTTTTTACGTTGGACTTTTAATTATTCAAGAGAAGAAATACACAGCTTAAATTATAAAAATATAAGTGATTTAAGGACTAATAATTATTAAGCATTTGTTATGTATTGGCCCTGTTCTAAAAGCTACTAGTTCAACACAACAATTTGAAATATGTATTTTTATTTTTCATTTTGCAGTGAAAACTTCTATGTTACACAGCTGGTTTCATCCAGAACAGCCCTGATCTAGAAGCCACTATTTTCAGAACCTTCCAAAATGGTACTAAGGCTTTGGAGTCTCAGATATGAAGGATATTTTTATTTATTCTAAGTATTTCATCTATTTTGAACTACAATATTAGAAGCTATTACATAGTGGGCGGGCGAGATAGCTCAGCAGTCCTAAGCACCTGCTTAGACAAGCTTAGGCAGGTGCAGGTGGTTGCAGGTCGATCCCCAACACCACGTGCCGTGCCTGCCCCACCTTCAGGATGGAACGCAGAAAGCAAAAAGAAACTATCACGTAGTGTCAGACGTGTATGAGAGGTTGATTTCGCCAAAGGATGTAATAAATATCATACTTAGCTATATGCAAAACCACAGAATGGCTCTGGAAACCACACTGCTCAACTTCAAATACTAGCTCTATTACTAACGGTACGACCTTCAGCAAATTGCCCCCATTGTCTCTTCTTAAAGCAGGAATAGCAAAAAGGGACATCAACACGCCTCATTACTTGTCATGTAAATAAGTAGAGCTGTTCAAAAAAGGGCTGGGTACATGAAATTGCAATGTAAGTAGTACGTTTGTGTGTGTGTGTGTGTGTGTGTGTGTGTGTGTAATAAAACCAAATCAAATTGGATACAGTTTCTACCATAAATCATTCTGAAAGTTCAGATCATTCAGGATGATGTCTTGAAACCTTTAGCCTCATGTGTCCTTTAGGTTATAGGATTATCTTGAATAGCATATAATGCGTATTGAATGATCTATTCTCATTCATGAACATTTTATTTAATTGTAGGTTCACAGCACAAATAATGTAACTTCCTAGTCTGTCTCCTGGGAGTCTTATTGGTGGATTGCTTGGTCACCAACTTCAGATTTACAGTATGCTAATATAATTGCTGTAATCAGTGATTCTTTTGGAGTTAGCTGAGAGCCAGCAGGAGAGAATTCCTACTCCCAAGGCAACTGCAGCCAACTCTTTTCCAGAAGACAATCGTGTTTCTGCCATACTGACTCTAGAATGGCTCCCAAGGCCTCTGCTGTTTGGCAAGGGTCGCCGCAGAACTTGGTCANCAAAATCTCACTTGTCGTCTGAGCTCATGCCACACATGCAGAACTGAGCTTCCTCCACAAAGACTGGGAGACAACAGGGGTGGGGGGAAGGGGCCCCAGGAGACCAGTCAGAAAGCACATGACTCTCTTGTAAGTGCCAAAATAGATGATTTAGGGTAACAAGGAACAAGAATAGAAAGTTGCCACAGATCTCGGAAGACCTATAAAATCCTAGTCAACAGATGTTTACTGAGTACTTACACTGAATTTCAGGTTCATCCATAGACTGGCTCTTTTCTACCGCATTCTGCTACCTGCCCTTGCAATGTAGATAGCTGGCTGTTCTCATCAGCGATCTCCCAGCCACATCCTCCAGATATTATTTGGTCTGGACAGAGTTTCTTTAAAAAGAGAAAGTTCCCAATTAAAAAAAAAAAAATAGGGAGATGTCAAGTAAAATCTATACCTTTGGGCTTTCTGGGAAAAAAAAAAAACTATCTGATCTGGTCATCCTGAACCTACCATTTTGCACAACCACAATAGACCCTTTCTGTACCACAGGACACACAACCTACTCGGTGCCCGTACTCCATCCTGTTTTACAGATATTTAATGACTGAGTACTCTGGGATCACACAAATAATAACAAATACCTAATGATGGCAAAAATTTTTTCCTAAGATTTTTTTTTTGTGTGTGGAAATGAGGTTTTGAACTCAGGCCCTTGTGCTTGCCAGGCAAGCGCTTATTCTACCGAGCCATTCTCTCCAGCCCCCCTAAGATCTTAAGAAAGGAGTTTATTTTCTTGTGGGGTTAAAAGATAAGTCAGTACCTGATAAAAGAGACATAGAATTTCAACAGTACAAGATCAGCTTCATGCAACCCTAATAGATACACATTTATCTTTGGCCTTATTCTATGAACAGGAATATAGCTTAATATAGCAGAGAAGGAAGACGTGTTGGGGTCAGCCCAAGCGGCTGGCAGCACTGGCATTTCCTCTGCTGACACTATAGCTCACTCTCTGGAAACTCTCTTGGTTTGTGTTTTCTCTTTTCTACAGTGGAGATAATTAAATGGGCCTCACAGGGACACTGGCAGGCTGACATTGCTACGTTTGTGCTTTGCTCACGCTGTGGCTTCCACTTGGTAATTTCTGAGCTGTCCACTCTTTGTCAAGCTGACGAACGTATCTTGTGGCTCAAGACCCAGAGGAAAGCACCGCTTATTCTCCAGGCGCCAACTCTGGCTGTCACTGCCACCTCCATCATCCCAGCTCAGAGAGGAATGAGTGGCTCCACTTCTGGATTCCTGCACTTACCTCTGTAACAGCATGTTCTATTGTTGGGACATTTTGCAAAAGTCTTAGCCAACATAACAAGAAGTGCTCTGTGTGTTCCTAGGATCTACATGGTGCTTGCTGTGCATTGAGTTAGATAATAGGGATCCACTGGATACATAAGTATGGGAGTGTCCACAAGTGGATATGTAAGTGGATACATGTCCATACTTTGTCTTTGCTTTTGGCTGGCATTCAATCTTAATAATAAATTATATTGGCTCAATTGCATAGAATAAATGTGTACAGATACCTTATTCAGGCCGTCTGTTAAAATTACCTGAAATGAGCTTATGTCAAAGGAATTTGCTACACAAGCAGTTTATTGTTAAGATAGAAAAAAGTTGCAAAAAACAATTCCAGTAGTCAATGCCATGGATAGGTTTTACTGCCACGTTCCCCAGCGTAAGCCGATCCTGAGAAATGGAGAACTGTGACAAATCCTCTTTTTCTCAGGACTCACATGGCATTTTTGACACAAAGTACTGGAACATTTCAATCTGTTATCAAAATCTAGATTGTAAGCTCCCTGAAGCCATGTCTGTCTATATCTATTTTGCATACTAATGTATATTGATTCTTGAAGTAATGTCTGGTACATGAGAAAGGAAGGGAATCTACATTCCCTTCTAATATTTATTGAATTATCATGTGATTAGATCCAGGATGTATTGAATATCAAGTATTTGTAGGAAGTAGTGGGAATGTTAGTCCATGTGACAGCCATGTTCTATGCATTGGTATCATTTTTATAACCCCTCTGTGAGACTGATGCCATTATTATTGGGCCATTTTGGAATGTGCTATATTTTAGATTCTAAAGTGTTTGTATGCTCCACCATTTCTGCCTATTCTCGAAGTCTGCATCCAACAAGAAAAGGCAGCCAGGCTTTGGACAGACTCCCAGCATATCACAGGCAAAGGAGGCACATTGATGTATTTCATTTCCCTGTGGGTCTCTCCCCAAATCACAAAGTGTCATTAGACGCAGGCCGTATTCCCAAGAGAAGCCACTGCTGTTGCACTTCCCAATTAATATGCCAGACATTTGTTTTCTTCTAGTCCAGATCTGGCACCCTGACAAGCCGAACACAATTATGGCCAAGGAGGCACTTGAGGTCTTCCAAGATTTTTACCTTATGAATCTAATTTTCGTTTATGGTAACTGTCCCTCCCTGTAGTCTTTGAAAGGGATGTCTTGGTTTGCTCAGGATGGTACTGGTCTTCATTTCCTGTTCGGGTGTCATTGTTAATAAGACTGCCTTTTGCTTTATTTATGGTTAAACCAGATCACACAGGACCTCCTTGTGGGCCATTATTTGGAACTGATAGAATAACATAAAACTTTTCTCAGCAGTTTTATATATAAGCAGACTCTGGTGAGAAGTCTTATATATAAAGAAGATTATGTATAGTGGAAACTGATCCACAGGGCATGAAATTGAAATCTTATCCTGGCAGCCCACCCCCAACTTCTTTTCTTTTTTTTTAATGTATCAGTTATTTAATTAGGTTCTTAGTAAGAAATTTAGAATACTATGAGGATAAATTCCATTTGTCAGAGCAAAAATGGATCACAGGTAGCCCCAGAGCTGAGGAA
>NDGM011196886.1:0-34977 GCA_002564305.1 Octomys mimax
CCCAGCCCCTTAATTATTCTTTTTTTTTTGAACCGGGGATTGAACTCTGTCCCTTGTGCTTGCCAGGGAAGCGCTTATTCCACTGAGCCATCTCCCCAGCCCCCCCTTAATTATTCTTAACACCCTCAATTTTCTGTAACTTGAAGATCATTGCCATCTCTACTCTTTGGTACTCAGCCTTTTGAGTATAACTTCCCTGATTTAATGAAGATCTTTAATGACTGAGGTGTTTCTCTTGGCTCTCCTACTATTTCCCAAACGTTTTTCTCCCTACAGATATATCTTTAGCTTTGTAACTCTAGGGCAATGAAACACACTAATTGAAATACTGAGTATCTGCCTGTAGTAGGAGTACTCATGTTTTCACAGATGTTTCTCTTCCATTGTCAGTTTCTCCACTTGTTGCTAGTCTGCAAAAACCTATGGCTGCCTCCTTACAATGCCATGCTTCTGTGGGGATAGACATGAGTTTGAGTCCCTATTCTTTTAAGAATACCTATAGAGCTGCATATGGGCCCCATTTAGAACATTAATGATCCTTTGCCTTTGTTCCAGTCACTTAGATGTTTGACTGTGTATATCTCTCCAGTGAGAATGATCTCTCCATAGAGTTCAGGGGCTGGCCTCCTACAGTTCTGTCTCATGAACTTCCAAGACATTCAGAGCTCCTATGCAGGGCCGGCAAGTGTGTGCACTGTCTATTAGCATCTGAGCAATGTGGTGAGTCAAGGCTAGAAATGACAATTGCCACTCCCAAGCTTTGTGACTTTGTCGATGATTTGAAGAAAGTGCTGGTTTATGCTATTTGTTTGCCAACAAACAGTCTTATCTTATAATTTGTTTCCCTAGGTGTGGTGCCTTTAAAAAATACACAAAAGTGTGTTAGCCTTGGATGCAGTCTGATGCATAGTGTAGGCACTCTCTTTCCCTGTCTCTGTCTCTCTTTCTTATACACACACACACACACACACACACAGAAGAACTTTTTGAAATTTGAATTGCATCATATGAAAAGCTTTATATTTAAGCTCTGCCTTCCTTGATAGTTCTTAGAAACCAAAAATGCTGTCAAGAGTCCTTTGAATTTGATTTTCTAAGGAGTATTCTCTAAGAACATGAGCGTGTCTATTGAAATATCCATGCCTATGGAGTAGCCTCTGCCCTCCAGACATTCCAGGAAGAACTGGAGACATAATAGATACACTGCCATAGAAAAAAAATTCTCATCATTAATCCTGTACATATTCTTGAATATGTTGAGATAAACTGCAATACAACAAAGACAGTTCCCTTGCAATTACTGCTTCTCCAAGGTTTTATAAAGTAGTAAAGCTACATCAAAGAACATAAAAGACATTTCCTTTATTTGTAATACTTATACACGATTGTACCTCAGGAAAAGCTACAGCTATAGCTGATCTCACTGACTGCAAAAAGTCATTCATTATAATGAATTCCTATGCAATAGATCCACATAAGGTATTTACCTCTATAGTTGGTTGTAGAAAAACAGAGAATTTTATTAATTAACTGCTATGTTTAATTTGCTACGCCATATGTGAGGATATAAAAGATAGAAGACATAGGTCTTGCCCACAATAATATATGTTTGGTTAGAGCAGCAGTGGAGAAATTAGCGTGCATTTCCTTTGCCTCAAGGATATATAGTAAGGAGATTCCAACCTCGTGATCCTCATTCACAGAGAGAGTGCTGATTTGACTGAGCTTCATAGGAGAGAAACCCTTTCACCTCTGAAGATCTGATTCCTTTGAAGTTCTAATTCTTATGAAATTATAATTCATAGCTTTAATTTGATTTCCTTTTGGCTGCTTGGGATTGCCCTCTTCCTACGAGCTCTCCTAATCTTCCTGTTATGCACTTCAAAAGTATCTCTTTATTGTGCCTGTGCATCGCTTTCACGTGCTTACCACATGTCGCAGGGGCATTGCCGCAGCCTCCTGAGTCATTTCCTGCAGTAAGGCATGATTTCCTAATTAGATAGCACTGCATTGCTAAAAGCTAAATATGACCACATCTCTCCCCTTCTCAAAACCTTTAAATTTTACATGATGGAAATCTTAACTTTTGTATGGCATGCAGAGTTCTTTACGATTCGATTCCACCTTTCTCTCTAGACACACCTTCTACCTTCTCTTTTTAATCTCCCCACTGTTCCTAAACTTTGTGTGCCACATTTCGCTAATTTTCATGCCAAGTACCTGTTCTAATCTCTTGCCTCCCAAGATTTATTAAGAACATCCTTCTTCTATATTACACATAACTCTTAAGTGAAGGCACTACTTGCCTTGTCTCCCTTGATAACCAGCTCTACCTTCATCTCCTACTTTAATGGTTTTTCTTCCTCTGTGGACCACAGCATCTAATGTACACTGTAAGAATAAGATCTATACTACACAACAGAGTGCCAACTCCCAGAAGATTGATACTGTGTCTTTTCATCTTCCTGTCTCCAACACTTTTTGGAACCAACTCAATAGATACTTACTAGTACATAAACTAAATAATTCTTACACTTTATCTAAATCTTACTCTGTTCTCCAAAAAGATCACACTGCTGTTTGAATAACATCTAATGTGAGAATTAAAAATGAAATCCTTACTTTGTCAAATAATAAAAATGATCACCTATACTACAATCCAATCGGATAGTCAATGATCACTCTGCATCCATTGCTTAAGTGAGCAGTTTAGCATAAATTATAGATACCAATCAGTTACTACCATGGAGGAAACAATTCCATGAAGGGTGATGAGGGCAGAGATACATCAGCAGCTTCAGATGTATTCACACATACACACATATACACATAAATATTCAGTTGAAACTGTATTAAAACTTATTTTGTTCAATATTGTTCCATCCATCAACAAAAATCATTGGTGCCTAGGCTCTGCAGGTGCTAGTTTAAGTGATGGTGATAGTCATGAACAACAAACAGACTCTGCCATAGTGAGTTCTTATTGCTCTTAGAATGTCACCTCACAATCATCATTTCCTCTGTCTGCTGGAGAATACAGATGTGTACTCATCCCTCATGATCTTAACTGATCACTAAAGAAAGATTGGCTGCCCCAGGACTGCCACCTCTGCTGTGCCACCCAGGAGGAGATCTGTTACATCTTGAGATAGTCAACTTCTTTCACTTCTTGACTGTGAACTACAAAAAAACAGAAAAGCGCCTTTCAATCTTGCCTACTAATATTCCTACACTTCTGAAAGCTAACACTAAATATTGTGTCTTTTCATGTACTGAAACTGACTAAGCAAGGCATTTACTGAACTAAAATATAGTTTTCCCTCAGTGACCAAAATCTATGATTGTGGTGTTCTTATTTTGGTTTTGGTTTTAGTTCTTTGTTTTTTTTGAGACAAGGTCTCATTATGGTTGTCCTTGAACTCACTTATGTAGCCCAGGTTGGCCTTGACCTCATGGTAATCCTCCTACCTCAACTGCCCAAGTGCTCAGATGATAGGCATGAGCCACAACGCCCTGCTTAAAAATGATTTTTCAAAGTGATGTTTTACCACAGAGAGAAAACAATGCAATTTTAACACATGGAAACTGTAGTTTTATAACTTTTTCTCTCTACCAAAATAAGAACACCTAAGATTTCATGGCTCCCCTGCTGTTAACTGCCATGTTGGATGATTTTCAGGCCACTAAAGCCTGACATTCCATTATTGTGAGATTAATAAGTCTGGCATAAATTTATCTCTCATTTTAACATGCCCTTTCCATGGTAAGTTAATGACCCTCAGGAAATAGCTAAAAATAATGAGTATTTGCTAAATAAAATCCATTTGCACAGGCCCCCAAAAGTGAGAAGGTAATGGGAGTAAACCAGTCATCCTAGAAATTTAAACGCTAAATACTTGGGGAAAAAAATTAAGCTCCTTAACAGAACCTTGACTTGTCTGCATTTTGAAAGTTAGATAACAATGCTAGGAAGACTGAATTTTCTATACAGAATTATTTGCAAGATTAATAAACTATAAAGAACTGGCAAGTATTGTCAGAAAACTGATCTCAAAATGTTAAATAAATTGTATTGGAAGGAAGCTTTGTATTAACCTGAAAAGGTTAATGTCAGGTTAATGTCAAGTAATAGAATTTGAATGTTCCTGGCAGGGATCTCGGGGAATAAAAGACTTTTTAATGTAAAGCTTCATTTAGAGCTGAATCCAGGTAACACTATCTACATTCTTGCAAATCTGTTTAGTTGAATGGACCTAGAAAACATCAAGGAGATTATATTAGAAAATGTATTTTAAATTTTGCTTAATTTTAGTAATATATATATATTTTTTTCTTTTGTTTTCCTAAAATGGCTATAAAATAAGTCTAATAGTTAAAATCAAATGTTAAGGCAAGGAGAGGTGGATGAAAAATTAACCTCATTAGAGAGATCTTCCTATCCAGCCTGTATAAAAGAGCAGCCCAAATCTCTATTTCCTCATTTGATTACCCTTATTTTTTTCTCTATGTACTATTTAACATAGTTCAGTTGCACAGTTTTGTTATCTGTTTCCTTCCACTACAATTTAAACTTCAGGTAGAGCCTCTGTCTCTGGTATAATGCTATCATCTGAAATAGTACCTGATGTCAAAAATGGATACAATAAATATTTGTTGAAAACAGTGACACTAGTTATTTGCAAGAAGGAAAGCAGATAGGATATTGGAAGAAATTTACAAAATCAGAGAAACTAAAGCTTACATCCCTTTAGAAAGTGATTCTGATAGCAATGCTAGTCACTTTCAACTGAAGAATATCAGAAAACCCTTTAAAGCCAAAACAAGGATTTTTTTGAAGTATACAGATGCAGGGCTGGGTAGAATTTAAGAAATGACTAAAACATGACTGAGGTAAAATTAGACAATTAATTTCTCTCCTTAGTCTAATTACAAAAACAATTACATTAAGTACTAATGAAATCAGTATTGCAATTAGAGGGAGGAGTCTGACAAACTAGATTAGAATAAGCTGTGAACATGTGCTGCTCTGAAAAGAAATTCTTTGAATATAAAGACATGAGTTAAAAGAAAATAGACTAGAAAGATATGTACCACACAAGTCATGAGCATAAGACTAGCATAGCTAGGCTGACATTTGACAAACTATAAATTATAGCTCAAACTATTGAGTTCCAAACTATCAACACTTCATAATGAAAAAAGATCATAGTGAAATATAAACAGTCATAAATATGCATTACCTAGTAATAGAGAATTAATGTAGAACAAGAAGAATTGACACAAGGACAGAAATAAACAATGGATTTTTTCTTTTTATCTTCAGTTTTCATAAATTTGAGTTTGATATGCTTAGTCTTACTTATTGTTCTTGCTTAAGGTTCACTGAGCATCTTGAATCTGTAAATTTATATCTCACCAAATGAGTTACTTTTAGACATTATTACTTTAAAAGTGTTTTGCTTATCTCTTTGTCTTCTAAGACCCTACTTAAATACATGTTTATCTTTTCTATATTGTTATATTTGTTCCTTGGCTTCCATGTTACTTATTGCTATTCTCTTTATTTAAAAAATGACTAGCATATATTCATGATATACAATGACTATATTCACTGTGGGATATTGGCACACATATGTATTGCATCTTGATCTTTTTATCTCCCCCTCTCTGCCCCTCCACCCTATCTCCTCCCATCCCCAGATGCCTTACTCCATCTCCACAAAGTCTATCTTCCTGATTCCTACCATCTTTCTTTTATTTTGCTCTGTATACTTTGGCTTTCCCCTAGAAGATAAATTATGCAATATTTAACCTTCTGTGTCTGAGGTATTTCACTTAGCAATATGGACTCAAGATGCAGCTGTTTTTGAATAAATGACTTAAATTTATACTTTTTATGGCTGAGGACTACTTTATTATGTAGGTATACCACATTTTTACTATTGTTATGTTCTTAAAACATTTTGCCTGCTTTTCAGACAGAATAATTTTTATTGCTAGCTTTTTATGTTAACTTGTTCACCTATCATCTCCATTTTGATGTGAAACCTATGTAGCAAATTTTTATTTTAGATAATTCCATTTCAGTTCCAGATTTTCTGTTTGGCACGTTTTTATAGTTTTTACATACTGTTGACCACTGAGCATAGTTATAAAAGCTGTTTTAAAGCTTCTATTTGCTATTTCCAACATTTAGATCACCTTAGGTATGTCATTGTTGGCTTTATTTTCTATGGGAGATGAGCTAACTTTCCTAGTCCCTCAAATGAAAAGTAATTTTGATTTGTATCCCAGTCACTGTAAACGTTACGCTGTAAAGACCATGAGTTGTATTACATTCTTCTTAAAATTGTTGCTGCTTTGCTTTGAAGCTGACATGTGGCTAATAGCACTGTCTCTTGGGGTGGCCACCTAGCTGTCAGCTAGGTTTCTGTACTATCAGTTGTGTGCTTTGAGTTTTCTCTGTGCAGAGCGCTGCAGGCAGCAGACTTGACCTAAAAATAGTTTATGCAAATAATTTGAGGCTCCTTGTCTCTCATATTGTCTTTCCCTGGACTCTTCTGTACTTTTTCATCAATAATGATTATCCTGAAATCTGTCATCTTGTTTTTCAGGTCAAGAAACTTCCAAGTTTTCTATCAAAGTTTTATTACTCCTGCCATGCTGGGAATAGATTTCCCTCAAACTAAAACTGTCAGTACAGGGCTGGGGACATAGTTCAGGGGGACAGCATTTGCTTGTCAAGAAAGAGGTCCTGAGTTTGAATCCTGGTACCTCCCAAAACAAACAAAACAAAACAAAAAAAACTGTCAGAACAGGAAACTCATCTGTGATACTTCCTTTTGTCCACAGTCTAAAATTTTCTTGTTTTCTTCACTTTGCAGAGCCTTCAGGTAGTTGCTTTTGTCTTTTACTCTGGGTTCAAAGAGTTCAAACAAACAAAAAGCACCCTCTTCACCTATCAATTTTTATTGGTAAATTGTGTTAGGTACTTAAGAGTAAGACATGACTATGCAAGGCGAGGGTGCAAGAGGTCATAATAACAGCAAGGTTTAATGTGTACTGGGCATCTAGGAAATAGGATAAGAGGATTGGAAAGTGTTGCAGGGGGAATCTCTAGGCAGGTAACCTTTAAAACGTCAGAAAGTATCTGGAATCTTCCTAAACAGAAAGGATGACTTGGTCTTTCATGAACTGTGGAATCAAGACAGAACTCAGACTTTTTACAGAACAACTGGGAGTGGGTGAGAAGTCCATTTATGAAGTCTAAAATGCAAATGAAGAGAAAGAATCTTGGTGTCACTGGTAGAGATGCTACAGCCAGATACAGGCTGCTTCTGTTGTTATAGAACTGGTTCACACAAACATTAAGTTCTCAGTACTTCTGTGGCTTCCTCTCCTTAAAGAAGAAATCCTCATTTATATTTTTGGTACTCAGAGCAATGCTGATCAGCTGCACTATGAAATTGCCAGGGGACCACTTCAAAATGAGAATTCTAGTTGAGTAACTCTAGAGTGGGAGCTAATATCTTCCCTGACTAATGTCAGTGCTGCTCACCCATGCCACACTTGGAGTGGGAAAGTTTTACATGAACTCAGTAATAGAAATAATCCATTTGCTAAATGTGATGGTCTCCAAAACCACATAGTATGCTGCATCTCCTAAGTTTCCAGAGACCTACTGTGTGGTAGAACTCCAGCCTGGTCATCTTCCATGACCTCGCTTGCTTGCCATGACTGTTCTCCTCCCCTCCCACCATGTGGAGGACCACCTGAGCAGTTCTCATTGAAAGAAGAGAGATTATCTTCATTTTGGCTGAGGCTGATCCTGTTTCCTTGTAGTTATATGTATACAGCTGGCTAGAATTTCTCTTTATCCTTTCAATTGGCCTTAAGCAATGTATATTGGTCTAGCCAAGGTGCTGGTGCAATTTTTGAAGATGGCATACATGTTTCCATGATGACCCATATCTGCTGCTCTCCAGTAGGAGCCAGGTTGAGACAGGATGAAAAGCCAGTGCTCCACGCTATCAGCTGGGATCTAGCCTCAAGATAGAGAGGCTATGACTTCCTGGGGCTTGAAAGATTACGTATCAGAGCTGAAGCACCAGACCCTGGAAACATTAGGCACTATCTCAATAGCATAATGCAAATTACTCTGTCTGCAAATGCCAGAAGTAAATACAGACCTCCCACCTAGCCCAGCTCACAGTAATCACCTATGTCCCACAATTCTCTTCCTCTCGTCATTCCTTCTCAGCTGAATAAAACTCAGGTGAGTCCCTGAGTTGGTCTCTTTATTCCAGTAAGCCATCTTCTTGGCTAGATTTAGGGCCCCTTGGCTCCCCAGCAATTATAAATATGTTTTAGTGTCTTTACTTTAGCTGTGGGTTGCACTGGGAGTAGTAGCTTGGAATTAACTTGGTGGGATTCCAATAGCATATCTCTGGGATTACAAATTGACTTCTTGGACTGAGATGAGAGCCTGGGGGGATCTCCTACACCACCATCCTTGAAGTCTTTGCCATAGTCAGTCATCCCAACTCTACTTCCCAGATTGTATTTCTTTCAAAATAGGGATTACATCATTTAACCTAGGTCAAGGCCTTCTGTACACAAAATGTGGATAATAAACTTTGAAGTTATAAATAAGTAAATACAGTAGGTCTGTTACTCTGTATTCAAATAAAATTGTGCTGAGTAGATACTATTATTTCACAGCTAGCCTCCACATCAGACATTAAGGAAAGCATTCAATGCCTTTGATAATACAACACCCATAGCAGAATATTTTGTGAAGGTCAAACACTTGTGCACATCATATACAACAGGACTGAAGGATAATAACAAAATTTATTAAGGGAAGTCAACTTTTGCATTAAAATCAATAAATCCAATATTTTTAATCAAATGATTAACTTTAATGGCTATGAAACAAACCTTACTGGCATAGCCATATGATCCTGTTTCTCTGGAAAGATAATATTGGATAAATTTTGGCAACTAAACCAGAAAAGTATGATTTTTAGATGACTGCAGGGTAGAAAGTCATTTCATCAAGCCTCCCATTGCCTGTTCATTAGTGTGGCTCTTATACACCCTCAAATATCTCTGCCTCTGTTATTCCAGATGAATAATCTAGGTGTTAGAGATAGAGGAAAATGACCAACCAGTGAATGCGAAGAGATGATGCTACAGGGACAGTAAAGCCATTGCTCTGGATTTTCATAGGGATTTCCACTGGTTCCTATTTAGGCCTAGATCTCACGTAAGGCTCCAGACAGTCAAAGTTAAATGCACTAATAGTTACAATAACTATGATGTTGATGACTTACCATTAGGCAGTGTTTCACAAAGCCCTTTGGTATGTTTCCACCCTTCATTATACAATGGCCCTGTGAGAGAGCCAGAAAAGATATTTCAAAAAATTGTATAAAAATTTGAAACTTAGGTCTAACATAAAAGTTACAGAAACAGGAAGTACTAATCAGATTTCATTCTCAGGTTTCCTAATTCTTAATTTCAAATTCTTCCACTATTCCATTCTGTCTCTAGCAATCAGTAAAGAGAGAAGGAATAGGGCTGGAAGAGAAGAAAGTCATTAGTAGAAAATGATTTTTCAGAAAAGGAATAAAGTAGACTTAGTATTTTATTGTCTGGATCCCAATATGTTGATATATAATATGTAAACAATCCAAAACAGCTGGTAGGATTCACATAAACCCATCAGGCAGTGGAATTGCCTACAAAATATAAGACTTTTCTTAATACACACGTATATTAAACAAATGATATCCAAGAGCAAAATTTTAAGGTTAGCAGTGAATTATAGATGATACCAGAGGGAGAGATGTGTATTCAAGCCTTCCTAAATTACAGCTATGGTCACTATGTCCAACACAGAGCCACACCCTTATAAGCTAGTGAGGGAGAAAGCAGGCTCCTGAGAACTTCTATGTGACCAACTTATCAAGAAGCATAAAAAACATTGATAGATTTCTTTCCTAGTTGCTATAGCAGAAGTGAATTCTGCCATAGAATTCTGCCGCTAACAACATGCTATGTGTGTTATGGAAATGAAGAGCTCATTACTAGCTGCCGAAGCCTCATCTAGAATCTCCTCACCAGGTAGTACACATACTCCCCTGCTGCTGAGAGCACCAGCTTTGATCATTTGATGCCTGTGTCTGTCTTTCTGTTGAGACTTATGCTCAGCAAATGAAAATCAGGATTTTCCTAGAAAATCCTGCGGAAGTTGTGCCTCACCTGGATATGAGCTGTGTAGTCACTGATTCGTGTGGTGCACAAAGGAAAGTCCTCAACACTAGGTGGGCTAATCTTAGAGTCTCCATACACTGTCACTCCCTGGGACTGGTGATGAGGCTGAGTTCTAGGTTCACTTGGATCTGTCTTTGCTTAGCTGTTTCCTCTGCCTTCTTCTCGTTCCCCCACTGCCTTAAGGATTTTACCTGAGCACCTTTCTACAATGAATTACTTGTATGTGATGCTCATGTGGGCTCTGCTTAAAGGAAACCATGCTAATACAAAGACCAGTGAGATAATCCAGAGGAATCACATGTTGTCCCCCCAAATCTCCATTTTTTAAGTAGCGGGAAACCATCAATTTTGTTTGCTTATGCTGATAGATTTTTTTGTCTTTCTTAAACCAGGAGGAAATGCTATATTTAAAGCTTGGGGCATATTATGATGCACTATATTATTATAGTATGGTTGCTATAGTTATTGAATATAAATAATGTGCTATAACCTATGATAAAAGATTTAGTTTTGCAGCATTAAAGTTTCAGCTGGACACAGTGGTACAAACCTGTAATCCCAATATCCTAGGAAGCTGAAACAGGAAGATTAGAAGTTTGAGCCCAGTTTGATCAATATAGCAATTTAGGATTATTCTATCTCCAAATTTAAAAAAATTAAAAAGGGCTAGAGATATAGCTTGGTGTAAAGGCCCAGAGTTTAATCCTGATACAAGAGAAAAAATGTTTTCATAGTAATTATGTGAGATAGGTTCTAAAATTATTATTTACACTTTATAGACAAAAAAGCTGAGACTTGGAAAGTACATATTGTACGGCAAAGTACAAAGATGCCAAAAAGAACCAGAACTTGAATCCAGTTCAATGTTATTCTAGAGCCCAGACACTTAACTATGATATAGGCCTTCCTCTTTGTACCAAACCACATTTACACTTGGAACCGAAATTTGGCTGAAATGACCAGGTTATTTTGGGAAAGTTCTCCACAGCCTACTTAACATATTCACTTGCACAAACCATGAAACTGCACAGCAGTTTAATTAACTGCAATGTCTGAAGCTCATCTGCCCAGAGGAGCCTGGATGAAAGTCAGATCTGACTTTGGCGTTTCTCAGGAAACTATAGCAGGACTTAAAGGTTGAGTACCTCACCCTAGGCCTCAGGAAGCAGACACCAAGTCCTGGATGAGGTCCACATATAAAACTGGAATTGTAGGTAGGGTACCCTAACAAGCAGACCCTAAGGCTGAACTCAAATAGGCTTAGTTTTCTGGGAGTTAAGGAGTGATTCTAGATAGTACCAGTGAAGAGAGGAGAAATTGACTTGAAAAGGCTGAGAATCACTTCATTCTAGGGGCAACAAACCTGGAAGATCTGTCCTCCAACTCCCACCTAAGGTTGGTGATTTTTCTCACAGGAGTGAAACTTCTCCCTGAAACTTCTGCCTACCACAGACCTTCGAGAAGCTCAGCTTGCTCCCACAGCCTGCAAAAGCACTTGGGCAGAAAATGTTGGTGTTTTCTGGGAGAATCCATCCACATAGTGACAGACAAATGTCAAGAAGTTATTCTATAGGGAGGTATGTGCCATAGATTTTTTAAAAAATTAAAATTGGGTCATAGTTCTAAAGGTTTAAAGGCAGAAGAGAAGCCATGCTATGCAGCCAACATATGGCATGTTGCGAACTCAAGAAAGGGCAAGAGCAGAGCAAGTAAATGGGAGGTGACTTGAAGCAATTTTGAGCAGGCTTGCTGGTAGCTGCTGGGAAATATACATTCAGTTTGTATTGGTGTACTGGATCTATTTAATGAAGACACAGGTGGTAGACAATTAGAATAGCAGGTGGTGATTCATATTTAGCAATACACCATTCCTACTGTCTGTATAAAATGGCAACAAAATCTACCTATCTCCAAGGTGAGAGGATAAACATCCTTAATCTTTGCAGAGGCAATAGTCTCATTGCTTCACAAAGGTATTGCTAAAAGCAGAAATTTTAAAAAACCCGAGAATCACACATGTGCAAATGTGTGTTCTGTAAATGACATTTTAATTTTGGTAAGAAAATGTCTGGGATCCTAAAGCCAACTAGGGAACATTTCCCATGATATAGAAATAATTTGCTGCATGTAATTTGTTTACTTCACTCCTAAGGTAAGATAGATGAAGTCTACTACTTAGAAGGAGGATTCCCTGCATGAGTGAGCCACACCTATAAAGCTATGACCAATGGTCAGGAGTATTAGGCTCTAGACGTGGAGCCCCATTAGACTACTGTGGATTTACTAATGGAAGAGGAAACAATTAGAAATCAAAAAGAGGCTAATATGCTCAGTGAGTTGTTAGACAATGTACAGGGGACGTTATTCGAGGAGAATATGCATGAAAACATCACTGATAACTTTCCTTTAAAGTTATGATCAGAGTTCTCAGTTTAAGCCGATGTGATTCCCTTCATATCACTTGTGAACAGTAAAACTTGGCCTGCCTTTTCTTTAGCAGACCATTTCAAAACCATAAGATAAGACCTGAAGGTCAGCTCCCAAATGCATCATGACTTGGAAGGTAAACTGTATCAAACTTTATCAGTCACACCTGACTCTGATCTGTTCACCACTAGATGTCTTAAGTTTCATGGAAGTCTTGAGGGTGAACAAGTAACTTGGCTGAATTTTATGGAGAACTAGAATTGAAAGCTAGGTATTTTCTTTAAGAATCGGTGGCTTCCAAAGCCATGTGGTCATTTTTGAATGTCTGTAGGAGTAAGAATTAGAACAAAATAGATGAGTTGGAAAGAAGAAGATAATATAGAAAAAGCAAGTAAGTGCAAGAGCTTACTTAGGCTTAAAAGCAGGGTCAAATCGTGCCTCTACAAGCCCCTAACCCTGTAACATTGTGCAAGTTATTTAATCTCACTAAGCTTAAGTTTCCTCATCTATACAAAGAAAAATTTTTTTAAAAAAAACCACCCCAATTTATCACACTCATCTTCTATAACCTTAAGGAGAGAAAAGATTTATACTAGTAGTAGTTGTTGTTAAGGGAAGCACAATCTATGCTCCACTTGCTGTGTCAGAAGTACTATAGGCATTCTCACACACATACACAAAATCAAAGTGATTTTGTAAGTAGAGGTTATCAGTCACATTTTGATGTTAGGAAAATAGAGACCTAGTAGGTCTGAGCAAATTGCTCCAGTTCCCATGGCTGGTGATTGATGGAGCAGAATTTTATGCAGCCCTAACTAATTCCAAAGTCTAGGCTTTCCCACCAGTTGCTTATCCCTGTGTCATTGAGTGGTCTTCATATAATGCTCAATACGCAGCACATTTAGCTGGTTTTATGTATCACCAAAGGATGCTGTCTTTTGGGTTGTCATGGGACCCCAACAGGGTAGGGGTGTCCATCAAGGTAGCTATTGAGGCTGCTGTCCTCCTTGTGTGATCCTCAGGGCAGGGTGGCAAGGAGAGTTGGAACTCTGTCAGAAAAGTTAATGTAGGCCCAAATTTCTCGAAGTATAATGTTTGGCTTATGGTGGGATCCAAGGATTTTCTTTGTCATAGTCAGAAAGTGCATCCCAAAATGCAAGATTCTTTTTTAAATTCTTAGGATATATTGCTTTTGCTTTTTAACTTTATGCATAGCCTAGTAAGCCATGAAATCTTTACTCCAAAGATTACTAAAATGTAGTATTTGTAAAAACTGAGATTAAAATATTGTCAGAAGTTGTCAATGAGATGGTTTGTACTAACAGGCAAAGCTGTGGTGGCCTCTCCCATGAATAAGATGGAAAAACCACACTTTCAAGAAGGGGCCCGATCAGTGCTGTTGTAAGTTTCTCCTTCTGGTTGCTGCTTATTAGCCAACACTTAGGCAGTTCTTACTATTTAATGGAATTTTTCTGAGTACTAAGAAAAGTTAATTTCTTTTCAGTCTTCCTGCTATTCCCACCAAGGTAAGTACTCGTGGGCTGGCCAAATAGCTCAACTTATTAAAGTGCCTGCAAGCAGGTACAGGGGCCAGGGAATCGATTCCCAGGCCCTCTGTGCCAGCCCTGCCCCTGGGCCACACTGAGAGGGCAATTGAGACTGGGCGTGGTGATGCGCCCCTGTAATCCCAGCACTTGGGAGGCTGTAAACAGGAGAATCACCATGAGTCCGTTCTAGTAGTGAGACCCTGAACACCCTATGGACTCTTCCCTAAAATTTAAAAAAAAAAAAGAACCCACACAAAAGGTAAGTACTCTTACTATCATCATTTTTCAGATGGAAAATGTAGGCACAGGATAGTTTGACAAGTCATCAGAGTCCTGTAGCTAGTGAGTGACAAGCTGAGGTCTTAATGTAGGGGACCTTGCCTCAGCACCCACACTTCTAGCTCCTGGATCACTCCTTTTTTGTTGCTAATGATTACTATGGATTTCACTTGCTGTGGATTGCTTGGGTAATATTATATATTAACATTTGGCTGACTGCCAAGTTTTTACTCACTAATCTTTAACAACAACAGATATGAAAACATCTATTGAGCATTACCTTGTGGTATTCAGCTTTCTAAGTATATATGAACTCATTACACTTCAGCCCTAGAATCTCTTCTGCCCAAGATTGAGGGGTAGAGAGGCTAAGAATTTGCCCCACAGTAACTTTCACACAGTAAGTCATGGGAGCAGGGTTTAAACTCAAGTGGTCTAAATTGAGACCTTTCACTTTAAGCTAAACTCTGTTGTAACTTAAAAGTGGGCCATGGGCACCTGGTGAGTTATTTCTTTACCAGAAGCAAGTTAAACAAGTCGGGAAAGATGTTTAACCTTTTGCTATAGGCTGCTTCCAAGAGAGACAAGAGAGCTTGGGAGCTGTCAGCATTCATGGTGGTGGCCAACCAGAGAAAATTAATTAGCATTTGGGCCAAGCGTAGCCCTGATGCCGGAAATGAAACTAGACAGCAGAACAGAGATGATGCAGAAATAGAGTAGACTTGCCACAGTGGAGGGACATGGTGAGGCAGCGCAGTACTGGGCTCTGGGGCCACAGGAGCCCTGCCATGATGCCCCAGGCAGGCACTGGCAAGCAGCCTACTGCTCTAAGTCTGATTTGCTCATCAGCAATACATGTATGAGAACAATCCCCATTCCTTCAAGTTTCTGAATACAGAAAGATGTGTTGCTCACAGCATCCTTTAAGAAGCATATATTATAAAATAAACAATAGTGAAACATTTACAATCACTTGATTTGCATCTTTTTTAAAAAAAAATTAGCAAGCTCTAATCTCCATTTCAAATATAATAGCTATGGCTCCACCTCCTTAGGCCTCATTTGATTTTTCCCCCCTTTTCTTTGTATCTGGTTCCTTAAAAAAGAATAACACTGACAGTACTTAGGCTATAGCATGTGATCTTTAGTCCTGAAAGAGGAAATGATTATTTTAACAGCTATGCTGATTATCAACAGCTGTACTAGTAGCATTTTACTTAACTGTATTTGGAATTTAACATATTGTCTCTGGGACACCCAATAAATGTTATGTAATTTGATGGGTGGCTGTGGCTTTTGGGTTTGTCTCAGGGGCCATTACTTTGACAATGCAATCTGCATAATTCTCATTACTGTCTTTGGAAGGAGACACATTGCCAAATCGATTGACTCTTACAGTAGAGTCAAAAGCCTTGAGACTTTTTGGTTCCTTCATTCCAATAAAAAGGAACAGGGATAAGAAAGTAAGATCGTTCCACTCAATTCCACTGTCATATGTTACTACACGGAGAAATTACACCTCTGTTCCATCAGTAAAATAATTTACACTATCAGTGCCCAGTTTGTGTTCTTTATCTTGGGGCTGATTTTTAGCCCTGTCATTTTAACCTGGTTTCACTCATTTCATTTCATTTCATCTCATTTCATTCTGAAAGTCTTACCTCCTTAAGCAAGTCACAAGCTCTATGGCAGTAAAGGCCCTGCTTGCTTCAGTATCTTCCATAGTGCACAAGACTTGCTAGACAACGAGACAATCCTGCATGACTGATTGCTTACCTGATCCTCTTCCTTAAACAAATGTTCATTTGGTTTCAGTTTGTATGACTGACCCACGTCTCCTGTCATGGGAACTATTAAGGCTTAGATCCTAGAGCCAGGATTTGCTGCTTTATCCATATGCCACTGGGAATAGGGTTGAACTCTAGAAGAGCTCCATATAGAAAACATTTCTTTGGAATACAGATCATTGAAAAATGCTGAAAGATTCCCAGGATGCCACTCTTCCTGTTTTCCAGAAGTTAAACTGATGTCTGTCACAAGTATCCTGGTGGGTTTTGCTTTTCTTTTGCTAATGTGATGCTGGCCAGACTCCTCCTACAGTTGTACCAAAGTCCTCCACCAGGCATATGTCTGCAGAACTCAACTTATTCATTTGCCTATTTATTCAATAACATTCTCATGGAATAATTACTATGTGCCAGGCACTTTGCTAGGGACTACAGTGCAACTTCAGAACACACACACACACACACACACACACACGCACACACACACAAATGGAAAGCATGACCTTGCTACTATTCATCTACCAGAAAATACCTTCTTCCTTTCCCCATAGCATACCATAAAGGAACCAAGAAAAGCAACTATCATATATTTATTGCCCACTTTTGTTACACCTTTGCCTACATTTCTCCATTTAGTTCACTCAGTAATCCTGCATAAAACTGAGGCATGTGGAAATTAAGGAGCTTTCTCAAGGTCTTCTGAGTAATAACTATTAGAGCTCAGATTAAAACCCAGCTAATTGGAATTCTATTCCAATCTATATGGCTTTCCCACCAGCTCACAGCACTTTGGCCTCCTTCTCATCAGAATCCTTGTCACCATCCATAATGTCCTACCTGACTATTTCCATGCTCCAATAGAGCTGGGTTCGGTTTACAGCAGCTTCATGGCAACTCCCCACAACTATACCTTAGAATTTTGCAAAACATGGCCAGAAGCTAATGTCACAATGCACATACTTCCCGGCTTGACAGATAGTGACTATCTCAGGAATTACAAGATAGTGACACTATTTCTTAAGGCTCACATTGAAAGTTGCAGGCTGCTCCACAGATATAGTCTCTTCTATAATTTTTAGTATGGCATGAGGTAAATCCTTCATAGACTGTGCCCACAAGGTCTAGAACCTCCAATGGAATTCTCTTTTATTAATAAATAACTTTGTTCCCTTAGTCATGACAATAACAGGTACTTCTGTTTTACAGAATTACCTTAGGTCACCCCAGTATAAGCACTATAATATTACTTAAATATGCTCAAAGCTCAAGGTTACCACTCCTCACCATTTGGAAAATGTCAGTGGCTGATGCTATATTCAGCAAGCATAAGTTTATCTGATCCACAAAACAGAAGGCATAACTCTACTCTCTATCCTATCCCCTCATGCTATGCATCTGTTAGTCACCACCTCTGGGGCCGGAGAGATGTCTCAGTGGAATAAGCACTTCCCTGGCAAGTGCAAGGGCCTGAATTCAATTCCCAGTTCCACCAAAAAAAAAAAAAAAATCACCATCTCTACCAATTCAACACTATAAAATGCTCTTGAGTATATTCTTGTTCTGTATCTCCATCCCAACTGGTTCAAAAGCCTCACATAGATTATCACAGCTGTCTGCTGTCTCGATCACCGTTGTCCTGCTTTATAAACTGAACACCCCATAGCAATCTTTATTACACTCAAATCTATAGTTCTCTCTATTCAGACTTCCTCAGTGACTCCCCACTCACAACAGAAAAGGTGAGACTGAAATACACAAAATGTACAGTTCATGATTAATTTTTTTAAAAATGTATTACAGTAAAACCACAATTGCCATTACTCTCCTCACAACACTCCTCCTGACTTCAAACACACACACACCATCCTTCTTGCCACTTTCTGAAGAAGTTCTGGAAGTTCGCTTTCAGTGATGTCTTTACAATGTATGATAAAAAGTACAATGAGTGCTGCTGCTGAGCGTCATCCAGCAGCAAGCCCAACTTGCAAAACCAGCACCGTGTGTGCTCATCTGCCCCACAGCTTGCCTGGTGCTGGAGACTTCTGGCTCTTCCCCAGAGTAAAACTAGTGTGAATCAATTCAAGACATGAAGACAGCCATGACAGCACCACTAACGAGGCAAAAGAGAGCTTCCCACCTGATTCAGCAAGTGGCTAGAATAGGACAAATGAGTTTGAACCAAGGGAGAGAGCTTCAAGCAGGATTCATTGCAATGTGATTTTTACAATATTTTTTAAAAATAAATTTATTTATTTATTTATTTATTTATTTATTTATTTATATCATGGATTGAACTCAGGGCCTTGCACTTGCCAGGCAGGTACTTATGACATTGAGCTATATTCCCAGCCTGTTTTTTTTTTTTTTTAATTTAAACATTCACATATGTCTCCATCACACCTCGTATCTTCTAATGCTGCTTGTTGCAGGGCCTTAATGATTTAAATTACTATTGTTTTTCAGAATTACCTCAGGTCACTCCAGTATAAGTATTATTATATTATTCAAATATGCACAACTCTGTATCTTTATGCTTTAGGGAATGGTTTCCTTCCATCTAAAATGCCTTTCTTTGATTGAACCCTTCCTCAGTCTTCAAAACTCAATTAAAACACTACCTCCCTTAGCAAAGCCTTCCTGACCATCCCATATAGCTTTAGTCAAACTCGAATTACAGTTATAGATTAGTTAGACTATAAACTCCTCGAGGCTCAAGGTTACCACTCTTCATCATTTGGAAAACATCAGTGGCTGACACTATGTTCAGCAACCATAACTTTCTTATCTTCTATCAAAATCACGGTTTATTCATTTACAAATTGGTTGTCTGGGTGAAAGTGTTTTTAAAATCCTTCTAGCCAAACAATCTCCAGCCAATTAACCCAAATACTTGCATGACTCCCTTGACTCTGCTCCAATGTCATTTTCTCAATGAGGTCATTATTCAACCACACTATTTAAAAGTCTAATACTCTTGCCTGTACAATCTTCCTTTTTCTGATTTATAATCTCTAAAGCACTTTTCTCCCATTAACATACTTCACAATTTACTTATGTGTTTAATTTGCTGTCTCTCTCCACTAGAATTAAAACATCATCACAATGTTTTAATTAATTAATTAATACCAGGGATTGAACTCAGAGCCTTTAACCTTTAACATTTGAGAATTCATTCAGTCATGAGATATTCATTGAGAGACAACTGTATGCTAGATATCATTTTTGGTACCAGGGATGCAGCAGTAAACAATATAATTAAAGTGGCCTGTCCTCCTGGGGGAGAGGCCACTTGTAGGTATGAAATTACCTATGAATCTAAGGCCTAGCCTAACTTGAAAGGGCCTCAACAGTTATCCTGCCATAGCATGGTCTCACAGTCATGTGTAGGGCATCATCACAATTTGTTTCCACAAAACACATGGCAAGGAAAGAGGTCTATTCCACAAGCCAAAGCCAACAGCCTCCTTGCTTGTCCTTATTGTGTTCTTCCCCAGTGATGCTCTCCCCTTTGAAACTTAGTGACCTCCACTTCCTCCTCACATCCCTGGGAAAAGGCAGACACCAGCAATCGCGAGATGTTTGACAAGGATCCACCACATACACCACTGGAACTAACAAACTGTTGACTGCTTATGCAACTTACTGAACAGCTTAATTGGGACACCACACACTGGCAAGTAGAGGGAAAAGATGCCATCTTTTGGTTGTCTCTGAAATAGGTGCAACTAGAAATCCTCATCTATGTACAAAGAATGGCAACTAAAAATAATATTTCTGAAGCACCTCCTAATGTGCGTTTATTTATCTGTTAGTCAATCTCTTCTATACTGTATCCTTCACTTTAAGTCCTAGCTGTGAAGTTGGAGTCAGAGTATAGGAAATGACATTTAGAAAGCCAAGAGCCCCCAAATCTATATTTTCCTCTCTGTATCAAATGAAATATTGAAGGAATCATAGAAAAGTCTGTCCTTTCCATTCCTGCATAGTTTTGTGGAGCTGGTGGAGGGAAGCCAAATATTGATTGAAGCTAAATGCTAAGTCTCTTGCTCCCCAAGCCCCTTGTTTCAGGAAAAAGGTGTACCAGAAAGGTGGTCCAGTAATAAGCATTCTAATAGGATCAGGGATCCTGGGGACTCTAAAGCTATTAAGTGCTTCAGCAAACTTCCCTAATATGACTAAAAGGAATCTTTACCTGAGAGAGTTTTTCCTAACAAGAAGCTGGTGCCAATGGGGGTGATGGTGATAGCAACACAGACAACTATGTAGCTTTTTATCTCCAAACATGTGAATAGAATATGTTATGGGATCCACAATTTCCTTTCATTCCAGTTCAGGGAACCCATACTCAGAACATGGTCAAACAGCAAAACCCTGATATTAGAACAAGGACTTTTTTAAAAAAATGTATTTGGTACAGGGTCTCACTACATAGCACAGACTTGTAGTGATCCTCCTGTTTTCAGCCTCCCCAACCCTGGGATTACAGGCTTGCACCACCACTCCTGCACTCAGTTGCGGCTCAGCGTGCCTGGGGCAGGGTCCATATGGCATGCAGTGCTGGGATCAAACCCAGTCCCTGCACCTGCCTAAGTAGGTACTTAGTCCACTGAGCTATCTTGCCAGCCCTGAAACTTTTTTTTAATCATACCAGTCACCAGTTCAGCAGGCAATTCAGACTGGTCACTCTGTCCCCACCCTGCAGAGGCTCCTTTAATATTGTACACATCTGATTGCATATAGCATTCCCTGACACCAGTTTAGGACATGGTAAAAATTTGAAGATTTCTGTAAAAGGACTATCCAGTAAATAGGTCTCTGTAGAGATAAGATAAATTATAGAAAAATGGAGTAGCCACACTTACTCTGCATAGAATGAAGAACATCAATGTTTTTGTCATCTCAGTACATCTTTGACATGTAAGTGCAGTGAGGCACTTGAGGGCTATCTGTCTCAGGACTTTAGAGGTTCTATATGCAAAAAATTTACAGGGTGTACAGTGCTTTCAACTCCTAGGCCAAAATTAAAAATTCTGAGTCAAGGCTATGATCCAGGACAAGAGGATTTTCAAATACAGATTGAAGGTAATCAGTATAAAGCAGGAAAAAAAAGGGTAAAATAGATTATTGTGCCAGGTGTGGTGGCACACATGACTGCAATCCCAGCACTGGGGAGGCTGAGGCAGGAGGATCATTGCATGTTTGAGGCCAGCCTGGGCTACAAAGTGAGCTCAATGTCAGCCTGAACTTCACATTGAGACCCTGTCACAGAAAAAAGACACACACACAAAACATAGAGCCATCTTTTCAGAGAGAGTGAATGAAACTGTTAGCATCAACTGAAGCCTGGGATGTACATACTGAGAGATGCTACATTTGAATGAAGACATTGGACTTATCTATTTATCAGAAAGAGAATAGATAACATAGTATAAATTTATTTGACCCAGGAAGATCGAAGGGTTTAGAGAACTGGCCCATGATAGGCTTGTGAGAACAAGCTAATATCTATCCTCAAGCCAAATAGCTAAAGTTAAAGAATACGTACTTCCTGGGAGTAAAGAGGGCTATGCTAGAGATTGAGCTGAAAAATCTATGTATACTAGCTGGTCCATTTAGGTATAAATAGCTACTTATATCCACTTCCAGATTCAATATGAACTAGGAATTCTTCTCAGATCAAAGGAAGCATTTCCTCCACAAAATCTTCAGATCATCCTGGGTGAGAAGGGAGAAGTTATGAGCCAATTTTGGCAAGGGGCTGTCCTTTAGAGACTCCATAAGAGTTAAAAGTGAAAGACTGAATCAGCAGCCAGGTTTCCAGGAGCAATTGGGTGGGTGTTGATGGGGAAATAAATGCAAAATAATTAGCAAACACTTGGAAAAAAAGACAGTTAAGATTCTCATCATGAAGACATATGCTTTCCAGGAATGTAAAGGTTTACTATGGTTGGATAATATATTTTAAAATCTTACAGTCTAAAATCTCTTATTATCAAGTTTATCATTAAATTTCCTGAACATTGTTTAACTGCTCTTGAGAGTTGAAAACAAGGTTAATACCAATAAGGGGACTAAGCCAACTGCAAAATTGGGAAGCTAGCCATAGGAGTCTCACGTAGACAAAATTAAGACAGATATTTCCTTCTTACAGATTTGGACAACTTTTTTACAAGATAGGACTGAAAGAAAAGTAAAGCAGGTTTTGTGCTCCTTTTTTCACACAGTTAGGAGCCAGAAATGAGAGGGTGGTGTAACACAAACATTTAAATGGCTTTGAAGATAAATAAAAAGCCCTCCCTCAAAGATTTCCATGTGGAGCTATGACATCTGAAGAAATCCATGCATGGTACCATCTACTATGAAACAAAAGCAGTAGAGGTGAGGTGGTGAATCAATTCTTGATTCTGAACTGGGATCCATGCCTTGTAATTATGACTGCATAGAACACAAAGCACCTAGAAATTCCTGTATGTTCAAGAAGGGAGCAATACTTAAGGGTATTGTTCAACCTAGAGATGGCAGGGCCAGGATGCATAGACTGTAGTGGATGATACCTTGAGACTAGAGGGAGAGGTCCAGGGTTAAAAATTGCAATGGTGCAAAAGCTAGATAGGATAAGAGCCCTCAGCCCGGGAAGCATGCATGTCCAGCTGGCTTTCAGCAAGCTACAGCTAGAAGCTGTCAGAAGTTAGGTGAATCTGAGAATCTCCTTTTCTCTAAATGACACAAAATCATATCAAGCAAACCTCTACTTGACACATCTGATTATATTTGAGAAATAAAGGCAGAAAAAGAAGAACTCTCAGAATCTAAGCATATGAACTTCAGAAACTGAGTGGTTGTCCTAGATTATCATACCCCACTCAGTTTATTGGATTATAATAGAAGTATTATTCAGTCCATTTCTTAGGTGCACTAGTTTGTAAGGAAGGACAGATGAGATCTAGAAAAATAAATCTGAGGGTAATAATTTCATAATCCTGCTATATTATAAGCTAAATTAATAAGGAAATAGTGTCCAAAGTCCAATTAACAAGAAAACTCTTTTATTGATAGAAAAGCAAAACAAAATTTTCATGAATTCTACTATCTATTGTATTCTACCTGTTGGATATACTCAAGTTCAAAAATCAGTCTTGTTGTCACTATCGTTATTAATCTCTCTACAGAAACACCCCAATGCAATCACAAATTTCAGGGAAAAACCATGCCTAAAACAGGTAAGACCACTTTGTATATCACTGTCACAAATTAAAACTAATTAAATTCATATTATCACGCAAGCATTTTTGCCTGGCATCAATTGCATTATTAGATTGGTGACAGTAATAAGTATTGATGTCAAGCCATATAAGCTAGTTCCCAAATATTATTCAACAAATGAAAAAAACTAGAATCAGATTTGTTTAATCCAGTGATTAAATGTCCTAATATAGACAGGGAAATTCATTCTTATAGGAACTGAAGTATCTGTGAACCACAATCACAGCCTCCAAAAAAGAATAGGTGGATTTTAGGTTAAAATTCAAACTCCAGATTCAGATGTGATTAGCTCTGAGGAGCTGATCAGATTACAAGTTCTTGTTCTAATTTAATGCATAGCTTTCACATAATATCAATTAGTAAGTTCTTAACTTTTATCCACATCAACACGTTTAAAGGATATGTGTTCACACTGGAAAAATAAACTTTTAACCCTGACCAATTAATTCCATTGATACAAACAGAAATGGAAATGATGCCAAAGAAGGTTTTTTTTGAAAGCTAATTTGTCCATATTTTCCAGAAAGTTACTTATCAGACTAAAAACTTAATGGCCAGGTTTTCACTTTACCTTTAGCTATACAGATATAAGTTGTACTTACACAACATATAGCTTTAAAATAAAAAAATTAAACTGCAGTCCAGGCTTGTGATTTAGATGGCCCTAACCCTCTTCTGGATATTTTTGTGTTCCATCTAGATACTTGGACTACATTGATCTGGTCATAACTTTATTATCACTGTCACATTTGAGTCACTAGCATAGGAAAAGAAGCTTATCGAATTACCAATTTCCAAAGCCAATCGGGACTCTCTCCCCTTTCATTAAGGAAGGAAAAAGTCATTCAGATTTGACCTCAGAGAAATAATTACATGCATATACCTGACTTCTCAGTATCCTCTCTGGATAAGAGAATGGAACAGCTACTTGGTTTCCATCTCATTCTTGTAGTGACAGAAAAGAGAATACAAAAAGTCCCGTTGTAAATTTGTACAAAATGTATGCATATATAAATACAGATCTATGCGTGTATACAAATTCCAAAGATTATATTCATCTACGTCTTTAAGATTCAGAGTCCCATACAGTTGACATAATGGCATTCTTTCTCCAATTTTCTCATTTTAAAAACAATAAGAATCAAGCATGCCACCTTATTAATACTGAATAGCAAGAGCGGAAGTTGAGCTAGAGCTATAGAGGTTTGAAGCAATTAGTTTGATGGGATATCAGTGAATAAAATCCTTAAATTTAGCTATTTCCAGAGTGCCTTTAGTTTCATACAAATGAAGATCAAAATTTCCCATTGGTAGCATCCCAAACTCCTGGGACTGACAACTGAACTCTATAAGAAGAAGTGTTTCATACAGAGTTTATGTAAACTGCTTGGATATGTGCTTATTGCAATAATTTGGTGTGGGTACTGTCTTACTAGTACCTCATATAATTCTTTTTCTATCTCATTAAAGTCTCATATGACATCACCAGAAGCATAGAGTTCTGAGTATACTAAACTCCATTTGAAATTTGATTTTAAAAACTGTATAATCTTCTCAGAGGACAGTATTAAAATATTAAACCATAGTCAATTAATGGAGAAAGGCATATGCATGTAAAGGTGCACATTAAGTCAGTCTATCACACATATATGTCCATGTTTAGAGGTATCAAGATTTTTCAACAGTACACACTGTTCTTTTAAATCTCTTGCTTCTTCTGTTCACTTGGAAAAACTTCATAGGACACTACCCCCCAGTGTTTACAGGCTGTTCCTTGGAAAGGGATCGTTATTGCATGCCTTAAATGCACTATAATTCATAAGGCAAGAACATAGGAGTAGCTTCAGCACCAAGAAAATGGAGTCATCACCTAATACTGCTCACAACTGAATATGTTATTGCTTTAATAAAATGGGAAATTATTCACTGTAAAAAATGTACCAAATAAGGGAAAAAATAATGTCCATGTATTTTAGTTGAGCTCATTAGAAATTAGGATGCTCCGTTTGGGTTTTTTATTCTACTCTACATCCAACTCCAAAAGTCATTTTATAATAAGGTATTAAAGAGCTAGAGCTGTTTGTGGGTAAGCTACAAAAATTAATGAACTTTCATCTTCACAGTGCCTTAGTCATTCTTGATGTACAATGTGGAGCTTTAATGCACAAATAGATTCCCTAGTGGCTTAAGGGAGTTAATGCACTCTTTTACTTAGTAGGAAGTGATGAAGGCACTGGAGAGAATCTGGTTCATTGTTTAATATTTTGTATCCAAAGACTATCCCTGGGCTTCCTGATGTTACAACATAGGATGTTTAAATGATGACCTCTGCTTCAGGAAAGCACATGAGTAATTATCTAACTGGTTTAAAATAAAGCTTATTAATTACTCTTATATAAAATGTAGAATGAACTTGACCAATTTAATAGATGACCATAAACAGCACAGTTAATATTTTCTCTGGATAAGAACATATATGCCTGGAACCAAGACAGAATCTAGAACAACTAGTTACTTGGAAGAGGGATGCACCTAGGTGCACTGTTTCAATGCACTCAACAACATTGAAAATACTCCTTTGACTAAGCTTTTTGTAAGTCATTCTCTTTCATTCATTTTACAAATATTTCAATAGCTGTTGAAGAATTAGCTCCTAAGGAGGGATGCCATCGCATATATTAGAGATTTTAGTGTGCTTCTGGCCCCTTCTATCCTCAATCCAAGGGAAACAAAGTGGTATATAATCATAGGCAGACTCCATTTCTAAGAGATGGATCAGGCTGGCATCAGAAGGCAGAATAAAATATTTTTCTCCTCAATGCTTTTTTTATGTATTCAGTGAAATTAGCCAAGCCAGACTAATAAAGGAATCCCACCTTTGTGGCACCTCAGACACAAGCGCAGATTTTTAACTAAACAAGGTGTAAACACTTTTATCCTATAAGATTGTGCGGATTTCATTCTCTTGAAATTTGCATGTCTTGTCATCCAAATTGCCCAACACCCCACCAGTTTTGCTACCAAACACATACAGTACAAGCAAGCTCACACACCATTGCCTCCAGATGAAACTTAACTGCATGCAGGGAGAACTACAGGCACTGTTTAAATATTAATCACATTTTAATAGATGGCATTCCTGCACATCCATTATTCGTTTGTCTTCCGTTGTTGTGGTTGTTCTGTTATTCGCAAAAGAAGAAGGAAAACATGTGTGTTATCTTTTTATAACAGTCTGCTACAGAGTAAGGTACAAAAGAACACTTCTGGAAACAGCAGAAGCCAGGCCTAAACCACTGAGTTCCTTTTCCAGTGGCAACCATTATATCAACAGTTGGAAAGTAAGAACAAGAATATACAGTTTGGAGGACTTAGTACAGAACTATAGTTTTCTTCTGTATTTGGTACCAATATAATAAATATATAACAAAGGTGCATTCATTCTAAAAATAAAACAAACATTCTGATTGGTTAGATACTGCACTTTCAGTACTACACATCACCTAGTAGCTTTTTTTTTTACAAAAAGGTAACTTATGCAACACTTCATAGTAAGAAAACCAATAGTACACGCTAATCTGATTGTAAAAAAGGAAAAACAAAGCAAAACAAAACAAAAACCCAAAAGCCATTGTAGTCATTTTCCAAAACAGCCCCTCCTCTGCTATCGCAATCAGAGGAAGTAACCATTACTGAGGCGATTTCAGCACCAGGCCTTGAAGGACAGCTCCCGAGTCCTCTGACTCCTGGAAAAAAAAAAACAAAAAACGCCACAAGACAAAGGTGTACAAGTGGATTGGGCTGGGAGCGGAAAGCAGTAGGTTCTTTTATTTTTGTTTTTGCTTTTTTTACTCATGTATAGATTTGACTGTATTTAGTATGCTCGCCCAGCGAGAGACATTTACTAAACTAAAATGCTCGGTCCTGGAAAAAGTAATGGTTAACCAAGGTATGAGAAGATGGTTGACAGCAGAGGGTTACCTGTCCCGGTCCTAAACATTTTTCAGGGACTTTCTCTGTGACCTTTTGTAGTCCTGGTGCTTAATGTAGAATTTTCTTTATAATATAATATGCCCGAGCCCAGCTGAGAGTGAGAAAACGGGAGGAGAGAGAGACGCTAAAGGAAAAGTGAAAGCTGGGGGCGGGAGGCAGGAGAGGAGGAAAGTTGCCTTAACCTGATAGCTATATACAACACTACTGGGCCCCCTCCCTTCCTTTCGCTCCAGGTCTCAATGCCTTTCATACATTCGGTAGCTTGTACAGTTTCTCCTCCGAACCGAGGGGGATATATGGTGAAGAGGGAAGATGCATCCTTCATTGACAATGAGAAAATATGTGATTTGTCATGCGCTTGGATTGTGTTATTAGTATAATAATTACTATAAATATTAATAAAGTATTATCAGCGCTATTTCTTCTTCCGAGACTTTCCTTGCCCAATATTTACAAATACCGCACAGTGCCTCGGCGGAGGAGAAACGGGGGAGGGGGGTGTGAAGGAGAGAGAGGAAAGAAGGGGCAGAGGAAATGGAAAAGGAAGGAAGAAAGAAGAGAAGCAAGGGTGGCAAAGATGCTGGAAATGAGACGAGGATGAAGAAAGGGGCTACACAATCAGGACAGTACCACCGTTTGCAAAACGCCCTCGCCAGCTGTGTCCAAAGAAGAGGAGGTTGCATGTGCCCCTTGTGGACTGGGGGCTGGCGGTGGAGGCGGAGGAGCACAGGGACCCTGGCGAAGAAGCCCTGGGGCCGAGGAGGAGCAGGAGGAAGTGGTGTTGGAGAGGGCGCTGAAGGCGGAGTCCTTGGGCTGCCTCTCCAGCCGGGTCTCTTTTCCTGGAGTTGGGACCTGACTGCCAGCCCGGGGCAGCCCCCCTCCGCCACGGCTGCCGCTGCAGTGATCCCGCTCGTATTCCTCCTGAGCCCTCTGCATCTTCCGCTTTTTCATCCGACGCTTGTGGATGTGGAAGGTGGAGAGGGACAGCACGATGAGGCAGAAGATAAGAGTGACCAGGACAATCAGCACCAGCGTAGAGGAGAAAGACTGGAAGAGCTGCTGTCCCACCTGCGTGATGCAGGTGCCGCCCCCTCCACCGCCTGCGCCGGGGCTGCGGGCACTTGGGCTGCCGCTGTCGTTGGGGGAAGCCAAGGTCCGATTGAGGAGACACGGCGGCAGCGCCAGCCTCAGCTCCTTCGGTGCCCGGGCACTCATGGGCGCTGGGCTGGGAGGGGCCGGGCCCACCAGGCTTCCTCGCTCGGATACACGGTCCCCACCAGCCACGAAAAGGGCAGAGCCCGAGCCACCCAAAACTACTCCCTGCACGGGAGGGCGTGCGCACGCGAGCCAAGGACCGAGGAAGACACTGCCAGAGCGCGAGTGCCCCCGGGAGCTCTTCTCCGGTCTCCCCTCCAGCCAGGCTCCGGGAGCCCCTTTCCTTCGCAGAGGCACAGGGCTGCAAAGAGAACAGGCTTGGTTAGGGTCCCAGGCACTGCCCAGGCGAGAGAGCGAAGAGCAAGGAGGATCAGCCACCACCGCAACGCGGCCCTGGGCGCGCTGCCTAGATTGGGTGCTGTCGGTCTTCTGCGCAGTCTGCGGACCCCAGCCCTACCGCTTCCCCAGCGAACCCGGACGGCGACTGCCGTCTCCCGGCGCTCTCTGGAAAGGGGTCCACGCCAGCACCGCGGAGGAGGTGCAGATTACTCAGCAGATAAGGCGGCCTCCGGGCGCCCTTTACAACTTTCTAAATGCAAAGGTCTTGGTGGCCGCCTCCATGCCGTCCTCTACCTCCTGGACTACGGACTCTGCTCTCTGCTGAGCCCTCGCTGGATACTAGCACCCATTTGAGCCTCAGATCTGGCTTCAGGAACGCAGTTTTCCTTCCTGTCTTCCCCTCGGGACTCTTCCTCTCCGGACGTGTCCGACCACTTGGGTCCCGCTCCCAGGAGGGCACTCCGGGCAGCCCAGCCCTCTGCCTTCGTCCACAGCCTCGGCTGAAGCGCAGGTCGTGCCCTGTTCCTTTCTCCAGCCTCCCCGGCACCTCCCCCAACCAAAAAAATGAGGCAGCCGAGGCACCTTTGTGGGCTGAAGAGCATTCCTGCAAACGCCCCCTCGCTTCCCCTTTGCCTGCACCCCCTCCTCCCCCAGCAGACAGTAACCTGCTTCTTTCTAAGGGACCTGGAACTTGAAGGGGAGGGTCCCTGCCTGCAAAGTTTGGGGAACAAACCCTCTCTCCGGCCTTCCCAGACTCACCCGAGGAGCCGAGACTACCACACGCAGTGCAGCCTCCTCGCTGCTCCCCCGAGGCAGCTGCAAACTGTTGAACTGCGGAGCTACGAGGTGGCCGGGGTCCGAGCTAGGGGCAGGGGCGTCCACCCGCGCAGGCCGCGCGACCTGTCCTCCCTACTTCCCCACTTGCACCCGCCACCGCGCCTGCCGGCCTTCAGAGCCTCCGCTGCTCTGCTCGGTGTCTCTTACCCGGAGTCGCCAGCCGGCTGCAAGCAGGGAGCCCCTGGCGCGCGGCTGCAGTGGCAGCTGCAGAAGGCGCCGAGCAAAGGGGCCAGAGAGCAAGCCGTGCTGCCGCCGCCGCTGCCTTCCCAGCCGCTTTAGGGAGCTCAGCTCCCAGCCTATTGCCAGAGAGGCCGGTGACGTCAGACAGCCACCGCCAGGGCTCCAAGCCACCCTTCAGGCCCCCACCCACCCTCATACCCTGACACCTTATTCTGGCACAGCGATTTCGGCTTTGCAAGCTCCCCGTTCCCCGCTCTTCAGTCTCCTGCCCAAGGCTACTGGGAACAACTCCCACACCCACCCACCTCCACCCCGCGCCCCCTCCCCCCCAACGACCCACCTTCCACGTTCAGCCCAGGAAAGGCTGAAGCTTTCTTTAGTTCTTTCGCTGGCGGATTTCTCATCTTCAACCCTTTCCCAGGTGGTCCCAGGAATGTATGTTTGCACCCTAGACAAGCTTCTCCCAGGACAGACAGATCAGACTTTGCCCCGGATGAGTAATGCAGGTCCCTGTACCCCCAAATCTTTCTCGCGTTGCCCCTTGTTCTGAACATACATGCGTGCATTAAAGATGACAGGGACAATGGTCAACAAAAGTGTGACAAAACCTAAATTATAAATCCATAAGTGAATCAAACAATCGAACCGTTTTTATCACCACCAATACCAAATTTATCTTTCATTCCACCTGACTCTCGGTCCTTCTCTCTCACACACTCATCTACAGGCCCAAAACCTATTCAGTGTGTTGAACACCCCTTCTAATTGGACAGTCTATACACTCAGGCGCATACACGGCAGACATACACCGGTTTACACAAAATTTCTTAGAGTGCAGAAACTAATGTCCCATGAAAATTCGGAGTATTGTAACTCTACAAAGTACTCCTTCATTGACCCTAATTTTTGTTAAAGTGTTTAGTGCTTTTCTCTTATTTGTAATATTGTATTATTAAGAATAGCCTTTCAGCAAAAACAGACAGAATTTCTAGAAAGGTTCTTAGCAGCCTGCCTAAATCTTGTTAGGAACTAGCGCGCTATTGGTTCAGAGCCCTTTGAAAAAAATAGGTACAATGCATTGCATTACAGTAAGCTTTTTTTAAAAATTGGAAAAGACAGCTTATGATACTACATAAGAGGCAACATGAGGTTCTTGAAGGCACTTAGTTGTCATCTAATGTGCATTTCTTTTTTTCTCTTTCAACCCGATTTTCTTCCCCTCTTTGAGTCCAGCAAGTGCCTGTACAATACTTGTTGGTAAATTGAGCAATGCAGTATACATTTCTGCCTTTTCCTGCAGTTCATTAGAAATGGGAGGAATGCTTAAGATCCACTTACCTGCTTCTATTTTCTGTACTTGTGAAGAAAGAGAGTCTAATATGCAGAGAAAAAGATTGTCTGTAATATGGGGCAACGAGCCCCTCCTTCTGACCTTGTCTTCCTATCTAGTTCTACTCTAAATTCCTACCTTACTCCTTTTTTTCTTTTTGCTCATGTCATATGTGGAAGGAAAACTATACCATAGCCCCCAAAATTTTGTTTTCGTTATTTGAATATGAGTCATCTGGACTGGAGATATGTCACAGTCACAGTCTGTGCATAGCACCGTTCCTACCATCCACACCCCAATAAAAATATCAATTAAAAATATCATTATTTAAGCTAAATAATTGAATATAATTGAATATAAATAATGCATAGTTGCTTTAGACCACAAACTGATGCCCTTGCCTGCCAAAAGTCACAGTTAATGATGGCCAATGATCCCAATGCTAGTGCGGCCTTCTTGCCTAGTAAAGGTCACCTGGCTCTTGTGCAACTCAACTTCCACATTTCAGCATTGAGACTTTGGTGGGATGGAGGAATGATGAGCCATTATGTTTGTTTCACTGTGACTACTGAGACTTCCCCAGGGACACCTGATAGGCAATGCATCATTTTTGCACACTGTTTGCTCTTGAAAAGTTGAGTCTAATCCACATTTTGTAAAGCAAATCCAATTTTAAATGCTCCAAAAAGAGATCTAGCTATTTAAAGAGATTTTTTAGCAGTAAAAAAGAAAGCTATCTAAAACAGCAAAGAGTCTTTACATAATTAGAGTTAACTCTCAGTGTTCTGTTTCCAGATTCAGTGGCATTAACACATTTTCTAGATGGAAATATTGCTTCACAATATGTGTAACAGTATCATAACATATATGTAATGAGGTTCCTGTACACCATGCTTTTAGGGCATGTCAAGAGGCTGACACTGTTCTTATCCTTTTGTGACAAAGAAAAACCATCTGTTATATCAGGAATGCTAAAAGTGTCTCTTTACACAAGCTATGTAAAGACAAGGTTTTACCCTAGAGAACTGAGATCCCACAGCACATAAATATGATTCAGAACATAACAGTATTTAACTGGAAATGATATAGGTACACTGAAGGCATAAAGTTTCAAGCTCCAAAGTTCCAAGTTCAAAGCCCAATCTGCCTCCTTTCCTTTCCACAAAGAACAAGCTGTAGGACCATTTTTTTTTTCTTCTGCAGAAGACAAATGTGGTAAATACATAGACTTGGGTGTCATTGGGCAGTATGATTCTGATCTAGGGAACAATGAAGACTTCTTGGACTGCAGGATCTTGATCTGAGTTGTCATATAGTTTTGGCACATCAGGCATAATGACAAGATTTCTTGTATATAACAGGTTGCCACTATTTTAGCCATCAAAAATTTTAAGCCACACTATTTAAGAGTACAAAATGAAGAAACTTCTGATAGTCTCAGAATCTTGTGATGGAAAGATCTTTTTGGATTCAGACATGTCCCAAATATTCAACTAAATATAATACTTGTTCACAAGCTTTAAGACGGATCTCTGTCTAGCTCAGAGAGAAGTGCCAAACAGGCCCTTGCATATCAATCAAAAAAATTACTGAATCAATAATACTGATAATAATGCTAGCTATTGGCATTATTTTAAATACTCACTATATGCCAGGCTGTATAAAAGTCTCTGTATTATCATTGATTCTCACTATAATCCCATGTTATTTTAGCCAAGATATAAAATAATTCATTCATCAATTCACTCATTCATTTGTTCAACAAAATCTTGGAGTGTCTGCTGTATATAAGAAAATCAAAACTCAGAATTGTTAGAAACCATGCCCAAGTCATTCAATAATAGTATATTACTAACTATATTAATGGGCACAAACCCAGACAAATAATTCCAGTGTTGTTTTGTTTTCACGACTAGTAGATGTCTGTCTCTGCGTCTTTCCATCTGTATGTGTGTGTCAACTCTATTTCCATTTCTTATTTTATTAATAATTCTATCTCTTTTTGATCGCAGTAGTAAAGTACAAGTAAAGAAAGCCAGAGACACTTGTCTGAAGTAATGTCCTCCTCTCTTCCCAACAGCAGTCAATAGAACCTGGACTAGTTGAGACCAAGGTGAATCGAGTTTGAAAACCCTGTATGAAGTTGTTATATCAGGCTCCTCTGAGAGGTACGGGGACTTTTCCAGAGAATAAGTAGCTATTCTAACACTTTTCCTAATCTTACTCTCTCCTCTCCTCTCCTCTTCTTTGCATAAAGTGACGTTGTTTTAGTTACTTAGTTCTTTTCCAACTCAATTTTCTTGTCTTATAAATTGGAATAATAGTGATGTTTACAACAATATCTTCTTTGGCGTGGTAGTATAAGTATGGAATGCACAGCAAACATTCAATTAGGAGCATCTTTTTTTTTTTATTTATGTATTTGGTACAGGGTCTCACTACACAGCTCAGACTTGTAGTGATCCTCCTGTTTTCAGTCTCCCCAGTGCTGGGACTACAGGCACGTGCCACCATGCCTAGACTCTGTCACCAGCTCTGTGCACCCAGGAGTAGCTTTTTATAGTGTAAAGGAAATCCCTAAGATTGATAGTTCTTCCTTGGAAACATAATCATTTATTTGGAAGATTTCCAATCTTCCTTGGAATCATGATCATTGTTTTGGGCATCACAATTTAGAGAAATCTGGTAAACTTTCATGTTCTTTATATGAAAATGACTAGAAAGGTGGGGAAATTTATTTAAAAGGACAGATAATGATAAATAACAGAGCAGGAATATTAACTTTAGAGATAGAATATGGGCAATACCTTGTAACATCTTCCAATGGTCACAGCACCATCAGTAGAAGATGAATGTATCCTACTCTAAGTACTCAAGAGAGAACTGAAGCATTGTGGAACAAATCTTTCTAACCATGTATCAGGGTACCATCTATACTAGTATTTTCAAACTGGGGGAAATCATATCCTTGAGAATACATTAAAATTTTCTAGGCAGGATATAGGAGTATGTACTGAAATGTATAGTCTTTTTTTTATTTTAGGGAAGCATCTACACGGCGTTCAGGGTCTCACTACTAGATCTGACTCATAGTGATTCTCCTGTTTATAGACTCCCAAGAGCTGGAATTACAGACACACAGCACCACGCCCAGTCTCTGAAATGTATAGTCTTAAGAGATTTATTTTCCCAAATGCCTACATTTTTAAAGAGAACAAAATATTAAAAATAAAATGTACTAGAGAGGATACAGAATTTCAGTAAACAAGATGATAGGAATTCAACAGTGGTTGTTATATTGTATATTGTTGTCTTCAAATAAATTGTTCATATTACCAGATATAACCATGTAAAATTGGTTAAAAATTAACTATTAATTGTTCCCTTCAATAGACCACTAGAAATCAGCATGTAAATGGATGCAACTAGAGATCATGCTCATAAATGAAATAAATGAGACCCACATGTGTAACCATAGTATTGTCTAGTATAAGAATCTGGAAAGTAGGATCTCAAGGACTAATCAAGAGAGGGAAAGGAGAAGAGCTAGGAAACATGACAA